>ARYC01003717.1:0-47965 GCA_000711775.1 Oxytricha trifallax
GCAAATGCTCCCATGAAGGCTCAAGTATACTTCTCTTTCATGCAAAGATTTAAATATAAAGAAACTCCTAATGAAACATGCTCATAGACTTAACGACATCACGTAAGCAAATTCTTTCACAAATACCGTGACCTATACTTAAATAGTTCTACTTTGTCATACAATTAAATTTTGAGGAATCAACGCGGTTGGAGCCAATGCTCTCATGAAGGCTTTAGTAAACTACTTTTTCATGCAAAGATTTAAATATATAGAAACTCACAATGAAACATGCTCAGAGACTAAATGACATCACGTAAGCAAATTCTTTCACAAATACTGTGACCTTTACAAAAATAGTTCTACTTTGTAGTAAGATAATATCTTGAGGTTGCTGGTTCTGTGGATTCAATGCTCCCATGAAGGCTCAAGTAAACTATTCTTTCATGCAAAGATTTAAATATATAGAAACTCAATATAAAACATGCTCAGAGACTAATCGACATCACGTAAGCAAATTGTTTCACAAATACCGTGACCTTTACTTAAATAGTTCTACTTTGTCTTAAGATATTATCTTGAGGTTGATGTGCGGCGGGAGCCAATGCTCCCATGAAGGCTAAAGTATTCTACTCTTTCATGCAAAGATTTAAATTTATAGAAACTCACAATGAAGCATGCTCAGAGACTAAATGACATCACGTAAGCAAATTCTTTCACAAATACCGTGACCTTTATAAAAATAGTTCAACTTTGTCGTACAATAATATCTTAATGTTGCTGGGTCTGTGGAGCCAACTCTCCCATGAAGGCTCAAGTATACTTTATTTTCATGCAATGATTTAAATATATAGAAACTCACAATGATACATGCTCAGAGACAAAACGACATCACGTTAGCAAATTGTATCCCAACTACTGTGACTTGTACAAAAATAGTTCTACTTTGTTCTACAATTTATTTTTGATGTTGCTGGTCGACGGGAGCCATTGCTTGGGTCTGTGTTCAAGTAAGCTTTTCTTCCACTTCTTCATTCGAATCATAGGAAAACATAAAAGAAAATGCCCACTCAGTTTGTTAATCAACTGTCAACATAAACATTTTTTATGTATAAATTTTATTAAAATAAAAATGCCTCCTAATAAGACATTACTCGAATCAGAGACAATAGTCCGGATAATGTGAAAGATACTATTGTGAAAGATACTATTAAATCTTCAAAATATTTATTCAGCATGTAGAGAATTAATCCTTCAGAAATGTTTTATGTTTAAATTGTGAAAAAGATTTGAAAATTTATAAATAATGTTTGTCAAATAGATGATTTTAAAGGTTTAACTTTCAAATCTTCTAGGTGATCAGCAATTTTTAAAGTCACTTATGTAGTCATTTTTTATAGATCAATTCATGCATTAAATGATTCTTATATCTGCAGGAGCTGCTTCTTACTATTTAGCAGATGATGCTATCCAATAATTTTACATAGGCAAAACGAAAGCATGCTTATCATGCTGGAGGTTACCAAATATAGCCAAGCCTTAAAAGATTTCAGAAACTCAGAGCAATATGAATACTGTAATTTTGAATAGTAAAAATAGTAAATAGACCATTTTGCAAGAACTCCTCAACATGAATCTTTTAAATAATCCTTATATACTCATAAATAGAATATTTGAACTAAACTTATAATCTTGATTTTCAAGGTTTTAAACAGCTTTAATCATAGACATAGCTAAATGAAGAAGAAAAGGATTTAGCTAGAAAACTGTTGTTTCCTCCAGTTAACAAGTTAAAGAACATGATCAATGAATTGTACAAGAAAGAGAAAAAATCCGTAAGGGTCTTTTTCATTTTCTTGCTACTAATACTTTTTAACATCATGTTGCATTTAATCATATGATTTCTTCACACTTAAGAATTTATAGATGACTTCACTTTGAACCTGCTCCTTAAGTTTCAATTTTTTGTTTTTAAGTAAAGTCCAGCAACTAATTTAGTGAAATTATTAAAGTCCTTCTTCAAAGATTAAATTTCTTGACTAATAATAGTGTTCACTGGTTGCTATTTTTTTGTTAATATGTGGCTTCATAATTTTATGTTTGATGAGACCTATAAGAAGAGACAGTTTCAATATTAAGAGTTATTTAAATATTAAATGGCTGCAATTTTATGGTTATTGGGGACTAGCAAAACTAAGGAGAAGGGATTGGATGTACATAATGGGCTAGTTGAAATAATTAATTGTTTTGTTTGTAAATTATTGCGCCATATTTCTCTGTATTATTAGTATAATCTCGATCATACTTATAAAAATTTAAATTATCTAGCTATTCAACTGATTTATTCAGAGGCAGTTAGAAGCTTAAATTTCTATTGTACCCATTTGTATTTTTATCATCTTTTTCTTTCCAGAGTTCATGCGATTAAGTCCCATAAGTTGCATTAATAACTATTTCCACATTGTTTTGAGGTCTATTACTCTCCTGTATCTTCATTTTCTAATATTCATTCTCAATCTTCTCTAATTTCCCTTTCATTTTATAATCATTATTAATATGGTTTATCCCATTAAAATGAGTCATTGTCTCTGCATCTTATCTGTTTTATACATTTAAATCAATTTCTTCTGTCTCTCACTCTCTTTCTTCATCTCTATAATAATACTCATAGATTGCTTAAGTTTTTTCTTGTATTTCTTCATTATTTTTTGTGCTGCTTCTCTTATGTTTAGATATTGTTATTTAAAGCATTTATTTGACTTTGAAGTTATTTATTACTCAAATCAGTTGTTAAGTTATCTGATGTAATTTAACTGACTAGTTGCTAATTCTAAGATTCAAGGAATACGAACAATTTTACATTATTTTGATTAGGTTTGATTTTAAATTATATAAAATATCTACTCTGGCTTTGGCATGTTTGAAGGTTGATTTTATTCATAATATGTCTTTGATTTTATCTCAGTTTTGTTAATTGGGACATTAACTAATTTCTAGGTGTTTTATTGATAAAAAGTATGATTCAGCTGATATTACCTTTAAGTGAGAAAGCTAAATTTATGTTAGTTATCTAATTAAGCATTCAGATTGTTCATGCTTTAAAAATTTCCTTGTTTCATATTTTATCCTTATTTTAATTATTTTTCTTTTATACTATTTAATTTTAATAACTAGTATGAGATATTAACTTTTAAAGAACTTAATTATAATTAAATTAAAATAAATAAATAGATGTTAATTAAATTGGAAAATTCTTTCTCATTTTATATTGCCATTTGTTCATAAATCGTCAAAGTCAAATCCATCATCAATCATCTTATTGAATTACTTAAGTGCAATTTTACCCTTCTTTAATTTTTTAATGATATTTTCTTCTTTCTACAGGTTTTCCCACTCATTCCAATCATTTTTCTACTTTCTTCTCTTCTTTTCTTGCTTTGGAAAGTAATCTTTCTTCTGCCTGGACTGTTTCTCTTCAATCATGGCTTTCTTTTGTTCTTTATATTCTGGTTTTCATGTCTCTTTTTAATAAGTACTTCCTTCTGCTTCTCTTAATTTTTGTCCTTGTATGGTACTTCATCAACAGCGAATGAATTATCTTAATGGAAGTTTCTAAGAGATTTATACAATATCTCTTTGAGAGATAGAAAGTTTGCTATTTCGCTGATGTCCAATAGATTCATTACGAAGATATATTGCAGAGAATGATCCTTGTAGTATCTAACGAAGCTCACAAATGTGCTTGAGGCTTTGCCTATGATGTCTCTATCTTACTTCGTTTCACCTTAAACTTAAGCCTTGATTTCTTCATTAACTTCCTCTGGTCTTGATTTGGAGTAAATCAATCTTTACTCCTTTTTTATTAGAAAATCAGCGTATTGTCCTAAATGTTTTTAGAGAAATATAAATGACTATCAAGACTTAACAGCTCTAGCTGTTTTGCCAATTTTATGCAGAATTAATCACTGTCTTGTAGTGGATCGTAATAAATGATCCAGTGATCTTCTGGAATATCAATTCCTCTTGCGGCCAAGTCAGTAGTAAGCAATTATTAATGATACTCCATTTCTTCATGATCTTGTGATATGAAAGCTTGATAAATCTTACTTCTCTTTTTCTGATCAATTTTACCATGTAACTTGTAGATATAAGCGTTGATTAAGAACCTTAAGATTAAGTTGTGAAAGTCTACAAAGGCACAGGTGGCAAAGAAAATTATAATACAAAAATATTTTAGATTCTTTAAAAACTAAAGCAAATGCCTCATTTTGTTTGCTTAATGATCTATTAAAGTATAAATGTTTTCAAGATTCTACGGCACTTCGTTGATATCTTATATTTATTTGTTAAGAACAATTTCATCTCCGTGCAAGTCAAACTATTGAATTGAAACTTAATCTTTTTCAGTTGAAAATATGCCAGATATTTAAACTCTAACATCAACAAAGTATGGATTTATTATGCCTATTCCTATAATAGATAGTTAAGAAGTCATTGTTGCTGAGAATAAACCTGTTTTCCTCTACTTTGGGAGAGCACCTAATAATTGCTATAGCATATTTTCATTTCTAGTCTCTAGTAGTCTATCTGCTTCATCCATGATTAGCACTTCAATTTTCTTGAAGCTGATTAAGTCTTTGGAGTACAGATCGAATATTCTGCCAATTGTTCCTATTACAGCATTACATCCCTTTTTCTAAATTCTTTGAACATCATACTCTAATTATTTTCCTCCTGTTAAAAAGTTTATGCAAAAATTCGGAATCAAATGCTAGAACTGTTTCACTGCATAATGAATTTGGAAAGCCAATTCTCTTGCTGGGGCAAAGATTAGTCCTAAAACTTGTAAATATAAAAGTTAAACTTCATTATTCTCTAATTTCTGCTTTGATTTTTGCAAAGTCATTAAATGCTGAATTATATGGAATAGTAAATGCTAAAGTCTTTTCTGAACTTGTAAATGCATTTACACAAACATCCCTATTTGATAAGCATAATGGGATAACTGCTTTAAAAATATATAATATCTTATAATGATAGTTTCTTTCCATACCTTTGTGACTTATCAAATTTCATTTCAGTCTTGATATGCTCACAGAGAGTCTTGTATAGTTGAGGCAAATCGGACCAAGTGTAATATTTTGATGTGTTTGATTCCATATTAAATATAGTCAATAATATATATGATTATAACAATGAGAATACTTGAATAATTAAAATGACATTAACTATAATAAAGAATTCGACGAAATTGAACTAAATTAAATTAATAATTAAATTACATTAAACCTAACTAATTGAGTATAGCAATTTGTACTGCCAAATCTTCCTCAAATGAATCATCACTATCTTGACTATGTTGCAGTTCTTCCTGTTTAGGATTTGCTCTCTATCTTCTAATATTCAGCCACTACAATTGCTATTCACTATCATTTTATTATTAGATTTAATTCATCATGTTATTTCTAGGATTTACTCTATTGCTTGAGTTATTATTATTTTTGCTATTCATGATGTTAACATTATTATTGCTACAGTTGACTGCAGGTTGGACCTCACTCTGAATCTCATATCTCTTGTGCTTCTTATCAAGCTAGCCTGTGATATATTTCAAAGGTATGTTTTGAGGCTGCAACTCATACTTGACTTCCTCATCTTACTTCTTCTCCTGTTCATTACTTCTTACACTACTCAGAATCATTTTACAATTTGGCTTCTTGTTTGAGTTATCTTGGGGTTCTTTCTGGTTTGATGTACTCTAGAAGAGCTTGTCTAGAGTGTTAAAATCACAAAAGCGTTTGTTTGAAGCAATAGTCTGATCTTTCTTGGGCTTTGGAGTGTTGTGACCTTCAGGCTCCGCTATCTTGATAAACTAACCTCCACACGATTTATAGAGTTTTTCCCCAATAAAAATATTAACAAATTAAGTAAAAGTTACACCTATCAATTTTAATATATAAATAAATTAATATATAGTAATTTTAAAATTCATAAATAAGTAAAATCATCATTATTACCAGGAGGCTAGTTAACTTATCTCTTGATAATTCCATAGAAAGGAGGTAGTTTTCTGCATTTACCCTAAATTAATTTAATTAGCTAAAATCAATAAAATTACATTGCAAAGCCTAACATTCAATCTATAACTTTCAACCTCGTCATTAAAGGAATGGTAAATAGTGATATTAAACCCAGTTTGCTCATTGATTTCACTCATTTTGCCTTAGAAGTCTTATATAAAGAATTATAAATATTGTTTGAAATAGAAGTAATAAGGGAATATGTTATAAGACTTTCAGGTCCATAACCATCAGATCCATCTCTTGAGTAGCTTTTCTTAGCTAAAAACAAATAAGCATGAATCATCTCATGTATCAGAGTTTCCTACAGCTCCTTTTAACATCTATAATTAAGCAATTACTTGCTTTATCTTAGTGTGCAAAGACCATTCTATATTTTTGATGTTAAAATAATTTCAAAGAAGAGTTTAAATTTTCATAATTATATTTAGTTGAGTTTCATTTATAAAAACAAACTTACTTAATAATAGTAAATGCCTGCACACAAAATCATCTTTGTACTCCATTCCAGAATCACACATTCGAATTTGCCTTCGAAGAAAGCAGCATTATAAAACAAAAACAGCTCATGAATATTACAATTTAAAACTTTCTCATTTATCTCCATCTCTTATAGCATTTTATTGTATTAAGTGATTGTCTCAATTTAAGCTTTGATCTCTTCTTTATCAAAAGATTTCTTGGATTTAGCAACCTCATTGGTCTTTTGGGAGAGAGTGGGCGAAGAGAGAGCAAAGAGTTTTGGGGCTGTAAGGGATATTTAGGCACAGTTGTATCAATTTAAATCGGTAAATTATCATCATTAAAATTTATATGCTATCTTTTAGGGTTTGTTGGTTTATTGTTTCTTTAGTTATTATTGTTGTTCATTTTTGATAAATTTATAATTTGACTGATAAAAAAAGAATTCAGTTTATAATTTAAATTTATTAAACTAATATTAAGTGAGTATATTCAAAATGTGGAGACATTTAATTTTTAAGCCTAAATTAATTCTTTAAATTACTTTCTAATATACTGTTAAGAAGCTTGTTATTTAAATAACCATAACTAACTTTGATGATTTATTTTAATTTCAAGATTTTATTGTCTACATTGATAAGTGGTTTAACTTAGTATTTTTGAATAAAAGAGTTTGATTATCCAATCAGCTAACATTGTAGTTTGTTGATAAAAATTATGATATTATTCTTATAAGTCATTATATGTTTAATTTGCTTAATAACTCTTTCAAGATTCTTTTTACCAATAACTTTCATTTATGGTTTCACACAATTGCTTAGTTTATATATGGTTTTAGATTTGTTGTCTACTGTTTGTTAATTTTGTTATTGAAGGTATTAGTACTGATGCAAAAGGAAAATGTTATGACTATAATTATGCAAAACATGATGAGAATAAGAAAGATATAATGAAGATATCTAAATATTTCCCTCAGAAACTTAATAAAGATAGAAATAAAAGTTTATCGCAATTGTGAAGTTGATTAATAGAATTTTATATCAAAATGAGTGAAAAAGCTAAAAAAATAAAAAAATTAACTCTCCATGTTAAATTTATTAAATTAAGTTAAATAAATATATGAATTAAGTTTGAACTTATGACAGTTTGATTTAAGTTATTCTATTTCAATATGAATATATTACTAACTGATTTCTTTTTATATTTTAAATTAACTTTCTCCACTATTGAATGTTCTTGCTTAATAATATAATCAGCAATTCAAACATTTATCAAAATAGACCTCTGTATTTAAAATTAATTAACTCTACATTCTCGATTTTATAATACCTGATATTTGTATTAAAATTGTGCGACTATCTTTGATAAGTCCCTCCAATTATACTTGACTCTGTAAGTTTTATCAACATTTTGATTACCCTAAATGACTTTATAGAGTGGATTATTCTATAGCGTTTCCTGGATTTGAATAATAGAAGTATCATTGCTCTGTTAATGGAGCTAAATTAGAAATAAACTAACAAACTCAAGTCACACACCAAGTAATACAAAAGATAATTAAACTTTGGATAGTTTGAATCAGAAGGTAATAGACAAAATAAATTACTAAAAGGTTTGTTAAATTAATCAAAGTAAATTCAATTTCATAGTAAAGATGAAAATGAGAGTATCAGCAATGAGTATCAGGAGCACGCTTAAATCTTAGTGATCCTTGAAATGTATGATTTTTTAATTTAAGCTTATCATCTGAATTAATAGACTAGATGATGACTTAATTCATAAATCTTTCAATATTGCGGAGGCTATAAACCTCCTAGAACCCATCATTGCAAAATATGTGATTAATATGTAATACGAATGGATCATCACTATATATGGTGGATCAACAACAATGTGGGAATAAACAATCACAAATATTACACTTTCTATTGTGTATACTTGATGGCTTTCTTTTCCACAAATGTAATAGGACTTACTGCATGCGTTTACTAAAATAATATCACAAAGGATGTAAGTTTTGAAGTATTCATTTAAGTTATTGAATAGATTTTGAATAATAAAATGATTATTGTAACTTGGATCTTATCAATAATGGGATTTATGCAAGCCAATCTACTGGGTACTACAAATATATTAATGCTAGCTAGAAATTAAACATTAGATGAGATAAAGAATTTGATAAGGAAAGTAAGTAAACATTATTTTTATAATTTGAAGAGTGCTTTTGATATGGGGAGCTGTCGATAAAATATGGAAAGTGTCTTAAGCAAATTTAGTTGGAGGTGATTACTGTGAATCTTGCCTGAAGAAGGGATATCAAATGGAATTGATTTTTATGCTAATCCTGTCATCATTTGAAAAATGTCAAATCAATGACTTATTAATATAAATCTGAATTAATTTAAAATAACATTAGAAAATATAATATGATTACATTCTCCAGAGAGCTTCATTTATGGCGTCAGTCCCTAAACTTAAATTATAAAATTTAAAAACCTAAACGTGACTTAAGCAAAGGCTGGGTCTTCGCAGAAATTCTTTCAAGGTATGTCTCTTATCTATAGGATTTTAATTCTAAGGATATTTAACTAAAATCTACTGTTTAGGTGTTATCCATATGAAATTTAGACGTACCAATATGACAACGGTTTTAAGCTAGACAAGAAAGTTAACAATTGGGAGCACTTGCAAAAGTTTTTCAAGAAAAAGACTATTTTAATAGAATTTGTTGATTATGATCCAGTTGTTCATTGTGTACCTGATAATGGATACAAGTTGCTCAAAAAAATGTACAAGCAACTTACTGGAAGAGAGTAAGTCAATCAAAATTTGTCATGATAAGGAGTTAAACATTTAATTTAGAGTTGAATGCACATATTTCAGCATTAGCACTAACAAGATTGCGCAGAGCCTGATTATGCTAAACCAACCATTGCAAAGAAAATGAAGGATCACGAGCTTGCAAGAATCACTGATGATAAGAGATAAACTGATAGAGCAAAGGCAGTTATTATTACACATAATGACTTATTAAGAACTGAAAGACTCGACCCTGATAGATATACAAAGAGAAAACGATGATTTGCAGCTAAAAAGGCATTTATAAACTTGCAAGTGCTAAAGTTTTGTCCCAAACCAAACAAGGGATACCAGGAAAAAGCAACCTATCTAAGAATTAAAATGATTCCTCTAACTAAATGGATCAACTTCCTCAAGGAGATGTGAAAAATGTTCAAGTTAAAACTGCAAATAAAAGCGTCAGAGTTATAAGACTTGAGGCAAACTAGAAGTGAGAAAATCAAAATAAACTACCTGGGGGAATTTAAAAAAAAGATAGCGATGAACTTATTCTTGACAACATCTTGGTTAATATAGTTAGCCAAAACCTCGCTAATAAAATGAGTAAGGAAGATCCTGAATATAAGAACTTTAAAGAAAATTACGACAAGATAATTAAATATTTTACTGATAGATTCGACTACATTAAGGATGAATTAAATAGTCTTTGATATTTTCTAAGAATTGAATGACAGACAAGAGGAAATTTTATATGTTCTCTCTAGAAACATGCTTGATTTTTGCTATCTTATTATATTAATAATTTATAATATGAAAAATATAATGAATTAATAATTTATATTATGTTAATTATAATACTTATTATACAAAATAAAAATGGAAATATCTAATAAAACATTTCATCTTCCTCAATACCATAGTCATCTTCATCACTTGTATGAGTAGTCTTCTTAGTCTCCTCTCTGTGTCACCTAGCGAGGCACCTGTCTAGTGACACCTGTGGTCTTGTTAAATGGGACCACTAAAAAATAAAATTTAAAGTTATTGTTTTTGTAACTTACATTTTAAGTGAGTGTTCTATCCTCACCTACGTCTGATCTATAAGAATACTTTATAATATATTAAGTTTTTGATTAAATTTATAAATTTCTTATTATAAATCATAATTCTTCTCAAACTGCTTCTAGCAAGTCAATCCTATGGTTACGATTGAAAACTCAACTAATGAAGAAGGAGAAGTACAAAATAGAATATTTTGTAACTTATGAATGAAACTCTTACTTAAATTGAAAATAAACATTTAAATAATGAACCTATGTAAACCGAGGTCTACTTCTTAGAGTATGGTATTGATGAACCTTTAGATATTATGATAGATAACGTTTATATAAGAAATGACATGGCTTACTTACTCTATTGCTTTGTTCAAAGTACTACTAACTCACATTTAAGAGTTTTGTAAAAAACTAAGGATAAAATTGGCTCAACGAAGTAGGATGCCTATTACTTTATAATAAGTAAATTACTGCTCTATGAGAGTGATGATTTTTCGCCTGAAATTTATGCATAAATATTATCTTATGTTTATATTTAGATTTAAAACTTCTACTTGAGAGATGCTTCTCAAGAAATATATCAACAGTCATCTGTAACAAGACCAAAATGTATTTGAATTCTCTCGTATTGCTTAAGAATCTAACTTGGTCCTATCCTTCCATTATTCTCTATTCTTTAAAGGATGTGCAAAGAAGATCAATGGGAGCTTAAAGGATAACTTTTGATTTTATGCTCAAATGCTCTATTGTTTTTCAATACTCAAGTAGATCAATAGGAAGATCAATTCAGAAATGGCCTTGGTGAAGAAGATAAAATTGTTGAAACTTCAAATGAGTAAAGTAGGTTGCATTAAAGCGATGGTCTGAAACAATCTTTCGATAGAAGTCCTACATAAAATAAATTGAAAAGCTAAGTCGTAAACACTTAAATTACAGAATAAGTAATTGAAACTTACACTCTAATCATCTTTGAAATGATTTACTTTATTTTGATTTCGACTGCACCCAAAGCTACAATTAAAATTGGATTGATATATTTAGCAAAGATATTTCATTATTACCCAGAATATACCTCCACTTACTTGTTAATTTTATTAAATTATAATTTATAATAAGAAATATATTAAAAAAGACAAATATAGATAAATATATAAAAATAAAAATGGGAAACTTAAGATGGTGTTGCTTGGGCTGCTTGTTAATCACTAACATTTGTAAGTTCAAAAAACATATTTAAGCAATACTTACCAGCAGGAAACAAGATGCCACTAAACTGAAGATTCAAAAGACATAAGCACAACAAATTAAAAATATACAGTATTGGTCAAATTGTGACATCTATGAAGGATAATGGATGAAAAATAAAAGCTGTTCTTCGATAACATTTCAACTTTAAGTTAATCTTAATACTTAATTAAATTATCTATTTTCATTTTAAATTAAAGTCTTCCTCTTATTTTTAATAAATGCTCCATACAATATCAGATCAGCTACTCTAGAAGTTGAGCCTCTCCCTGGAACTGAGGAAGAGATCTATGTTTCTGGATCAAATACTGATAAATACAGAACTTCAGTGCATTACATGAATGAGATTCCTTAAATATTGCTTAAGCTCTGGAATAATATGTGATAAGCAATAACTTAGAAAGCTAAGAATAGGCACATATTAAAATTTTTGAAGCCTGTCTCCTACATGATTTAAAAGATGAAGAGCTAGATTAATGACTGTTAATCTTTGCAAGTCTCAAGAACTACCTCTTTATTTTACTTTGCTACAGAGATTAAAGTAATACTTCAATTGAAATACTTAAGAAGTTTTTATGCCACTAAACGATGAAGTCAAATACCCTGAAGTTATTTATAATTTTATATATGTTTTAAGGAATGCTTAGAGTTTTTCATTAAAACGCTGCAGTTGCATTCGCAACCTGATTGGTTGCAAATAAAATGTCAGAGAATTCCTTGAATTCCTTCATGACTACATAGACTCAATTTAAGATCTATTAATATTTTATTATAACACTATTATCAATAAAGAGTTTCGCATAGTTAAATTAGAAAGCTTATCAAATTTCTAACTTGATAGAATTGATGAATAAAGTAGTTGAAGCTTAACGTGGGGAAATATTCAAAAGTGAGGTCGGTCTGCAATCAATGATGATATTTTATATACTAATGAGGAATACTCAACAACATTTACAGAACACTCTCGATGAAAAGATGTACACTGGAGCTTGTAACAGCATAAATCCAAACACAAAGTATATTTATATTTAAATGGTTTAATCTAAGTTATTGTTATGTAAAGGGTATTTAAAATATAATTTAGATATGCAAAATTAATTTTTAGTTAATTATATAAATATGTAAATTTATTAAGTTAGACATATGATAAAAGCAATGGCAAATTACTTTTTAATTCCATTTCATAATCTTAAATTTAATCTTATTTTGTTTCATATAATCAAATATACTAGGTTTAAAAATACTATAATAATTTTTATTATTAAAACTATGGGTTTGTGATTAAATATAATATCTCATTATTTAAGCCAATCATTTCTTTTATTATTCACATTATGAATATTGTAAATATAATAAAAACTAACTATTTTGTAAATATTTCTCTCTTTAATCACTATAATAATTTGAATATACTGTTTTAAGTTATGTTTTATAAGAAGTTTATGCATCTTCTTCAGAATTTTGAATTAAATCCTGTAAATTAAGTAGTAAAAGCTGAAAATGGGTCTTTAAATAAATTAAAATATATATTTTATAGCTTCATCATCATCTTCACTATCCTGCTCTCTCTTCACATTTTTATTCTTATTGCTTTTCTTCTTTTTATTGTTATTCTCTACAAACTTAGCTGATTTATTCTATTTACCTGCATTCACTTTCTATTCTTCAGCTGCATCAATGAAATTAAACAATTCAGGCATTTATATATTTAAATTATTAGTCCTTGGTCCTCTATTTATTTCACTCATTTTGGTGATTAAATTAGTGAAAGTTCCGCCTATTTAGCCAGCTCTTTTGTTATTGAATAAGATATTAGATCTAGGTTGCTGCTACTAGTTTAGAGGATCATTTTTATTAAGAAGTGATGTTATAGTACCTGATTTGAAAGTATCAGTTAACGTGTGGCTTTTTTCTTCACTCTCAAATCGATGGTTTTAGGATTAATTTAATAAGTTTTGGGGTTGTTAGATTATTCTGTCAAGCATATTATGTAGTTTTAACATAAAATTAAACAAAACTGTCTTCATTAAGTTTAAAGAATACTTCTGATTTCTGTTTAACTTTACAGTTAACTACACTATCTGTAAACATTTAATAATTTTATATTTATAAAGTTATTAAGATTTGCTGATTGCTATTGAAATAGTTTTGAGAATTAGCTTATCTTCCTGTTTCCACTCTTTTTTCCTTTCTTTTAGCTTTTCTTGCTTCCATTTCCAAAAGTAGTCAATGTTTTTGATTAATTTTTATCTTTAATTTGCCCTATATTGTTTATATTGATTACAACTGGTGCTTATTGCTAATCATTTGGCATGTGAGATAAATCAAACTCTGTTAACTGACTTCTGAAATTTTAAGCAGGCTCATCTTATTATAGATCTTCATTCTCGTGTTCTTAAACGTTCGTTGTTTGATCATAAAGCAGTTTATGATTATCTGTAATATCATTGTAGAAAAATGATTGCATTTTAGAGAGACCATGCAAGTTTGGAGTGTCTTCTTAATTGTTAATAGAAATTTAATTTGAGGAAAAGTTAAAGAGCCTACAACTTCTGTTATTTATTACAGTTTGACTGGGATTAGATGGATTATAAAATACTCATATAATAAGAATGAGATATAAATCAATGCTTTTTAAATATCAATCCCCATTTATAATTTTTAATCTATCAAAAAAATGTAAAAATGGACCAATATTTGATTGAATATCTATTGGAAGGTAATTTTTAGCTTCTAATTTCTTCTTTTTCTAAAACTATGCTATTTTAATTTCTTCATCGGGTCTCTTTTTAGCATTAGTCTATAGACTTTGTTTTCTTTTCAAATGAGAGATTTGCTTTAAAGATATGAAAAATATCTTCATTTTTCTCAGTGATCGTTGACTTTAACTTATTGTCTGGAGAGCAATCACATCAACTAAATTTATCTGTGAATGATTAAATTCTGATATTTTTATGTGTTCGCTAACCCTTTCTTTTGATTATCATTTCTTTAAGCCTCTTACTCTCTTCAATTTGTGGGTGGTTTGTATTTTGAAACTTCTCAGGGTACAAAAGTTTTATTAAGTCATCAAAGCCAAGTTGTTCTTCTTTCTTAGATATATCTAATATCTTATTTTGATCTTGATAAAAAGTTTATTAAATTTTGCATATAAATTATATATCACTAAACCAAGATTAGCGACAACATAAGGGCTTATTACACTTGTCAACGCCCTAGCTATAAATCAACTAAGTCAAAATTTTAATTTACAAATCATATTTCCTTCGTCATCACTTTAGTTCATCATGAAGCAGGTAGTTATAATAAAACTTATCAATATTGTTAGTTCATTCACAACGGACAATAGTTTTAAGTCCCATCTATCAAAAGGCTTTGTCCTCAACATAAATATCAAAGTCTACAAAAAAATGCTATAATATATAACTTACAATAATAGATTAAGAAATACATAACATTATCTGAAGAACAGGTTGATCAAGAACAACCAAAATACTATATGTATATCTTCTAAATAGGAACAAAGGTATCTACATCTAAGTGAGAGTGGAATTTAGTTTATATCTAGTACATTTTACTGTCGCACCAAATCTAGCATGGAAGGAACGGAGTGAGAGTTTGTCATAGTTTGTCATTATAATTGAATAAACTAAGATTGTATATACAGATACAATTATGAATACTAAGCTTTGAAGGTTATATTTATTTTTTAAAAATGAACTAAATATTTTTTATTATAAAAAGATTAATACATATATTCCAGTGGCCATATACTGCGAGTAATTATCAAATTGAAGGCCAGCATACATATTTAACCAAATAGAAACTGATAATTCTATATACATTTCAGTGAAAAATTAAAAGTCATAGTTCCATATAAGTACTTAAATGGCATTGATAGTATTCGATTGTTAATCATTTTACCAATAAAAAAGATTTGATATATACAGAACAGAATGATAAATACTTCCAATTTCTGATAGTAATTACTAATCAAAAGCACTCCTTCGAAGTTTAAATTTGTAAATCTATAATTGTACTATTTTTCATTTAAATCATTCAAATTCAAGATTAATCCAAAGCCATATGGGATAAAAGAGATGAAATCAGCTGTGACAAAAGCTAAAAGTTGGAACACAGTTTACGATAATTCGTGGAAATTCACATTTTTAAGTGGAAGGAAATATAATAGTTGCAGATAGTTAATCAAATTTCACATTTGTTGCAGACCATCTCCATTAAAATTAATTGTTAAATTCCCATTAGAGTAAGAAACTTAAGGAATGACTGATGAAGCAAGGTTAGTGATTAAGAATGCTAATATAATAGTTAAAACTCCATCCATTACAGAAACAATTAAAGCAGTTCCCTAAGTTTATCTTGTAAATTAAGGGATAGACTAGTTGCCAATTTCTCATCACTTTTGTTTAAAACATTGTTTAAAACATATTATCTACTGCTAAACTATATAATTTAATTATAGATCAATAAGTTTAATATATTGAAGTAAAGTTTATGGTGACATTGAATTTCTAAAGATAATTATAGATAAAATAATATTACCAAATTAGAGCCAGAATTATTGAAGAAAGCATTATACTTAATTCTGATATAATCAGACTTTGAAACTGGATCTTTCATTATAGCTATTTCATAATTTAAAGGATAGTTCCCTTTTTTTCGGAACTCCTAACAATCGCAAAAATTATATAGTTTTTGTAGTTATTTTGATAAGCATCGTTGAAATAAATATTTTCTGAGAACTTAACATTTAAAATAACTTTTTATTTCTTTTATTTAAAATTATAAGATAAAATGATTGACAATTCCATTTGTAGAGCTTGAAGACTGCGCTTGAATAACAGCTGAAAATGAAGTTGATTTTGTACTGTAACAAAAATCATGAGTTTTCAATGAACCCCCTTAACAACCAAAGCCTCTATTTATTGTGCATAACGAACTGTATCCATCGCCATCAACTAAGTTTCCATCATCATATGCATCAACACCTATTAGTTTAAGCAAAATAAGAAATTTAAATTATTCATAAATCATCACTACAAACTTCAGAGTAATCCTTTTTCTTTGTGTTAAACTGACCATTATATTTTTCATCAAGAGAGTTTATATCAGAGCAATTTTTGCATTCATTTTAGTAAAACTGATAAAAATATAGTCAAATGGCATTATTAAATTAAGATATACTTAGTTATAAGCTCAAGTTAAGCAATCTCAACATTTTGATCAATGCAAGTATCACAAGTTCAATGACATGTTTCACAAGAACCCGTTATTATCAAAATAATTTCCATCTTTGCAAGATTTATCAACACAAATTGTTTTCTTATTTGGCAAAGTAAAAAGAACCTTATCTCCGATACATGCTGTACAATCATTTATAAAAGTTAAATAAATCTTACTAAGTAAATCCTTTGCATCCAGTGCAATCAGAGCTGCAACTCTCACAAGTCTGAGATTCATTATTGTAAAGTGTTTACGAAGGACAAGTAATAAAACATAAATTTCTTACTTTATCAAATAGAAAAGTGCTATTCATACAAGATAAGCATTCAAGAGGATCAAATTTGCAATAATTTGGAAAATCTTCAACAATTTTTAACAGTTTAGTTAAAAATGTGGAATCTGGGCAAAGTTCCCAGCAACTGTTGCTCGCTACTGCATATAGTTTCTTTATATTTGAGTAAATAACTATAAGTTCCTGATACACAGCCTGAACAACGAGTGTTTAAATAAGGGACTTCGCAAGAAGTGCATTATCTGTAGCAAGCAAGGTAATCAATGCAAGTTTGGTCATAAACTATTCTAATACCATTTGGATTTAAAAATGAACACTCAGTATTATTCAAATATTTAGACTGATTAAATGATAAATCTAGTAATTTTGATTGAATTAAAGCTCAAACTTATAATTAAAGAGTTATTTTCTTCGCTAATTATTTTTGCATGTTACCAAATTTTAGTTAGTAAATCACTTTAGTAAGTGAAATATAACATTTTTTTAATGATAATATTAGTCCATCCTGTACAGTGACCAAACCTTTGATTGGCATAACACTCACTAGCACACTCAGAGTATTCACAATGATCCCCTATTTTCTCTGTACTTAACCCACTCAATATCAGGAATGTCTATAAAGGTGAAAGATAAAGCTTAGTTATCAGCATGATTATAAATTCTGTCTCCAGACATTTTGTCCATTTTTAATAGGACAATCATAGCTGGTGTTTATTTAGATTTTGTTGCTAAGTTCATATTTAGCAGAAAAGATTTATATGGTACAAACATAGAGAGAATATATAATTGCTTTAAGAATATTGTGTAAATGCAAAAAAAAATTTATTAATTTCTATGCTAGTTTAATTTGTTGGCGTTACTTTTATTAGACAAGTTGATAGCGGACTCAAAACATCCAGGAAACTCATGTAAACAGGATCAATAACTTATCCAGAATTGTCTATGCAATAGACCATTAATTATTTAAAATTGTCTCCAATAAACCTTTTACAATCTCATAAATGAACTATATCCAAATTTTAAGAATCCCCATTAATTAAATAAGGATGTTGGTTAAACTCTAGAAATAACCGAAAAAGCCATATAACTCACTATCTAGAATGATTCGTTCTTTGTTATTGTAGCTGTATAGCTATCTTAAATATTAATAGTCAAAATATCATAATTGGGAATGAGAGTGACATCTGGCTTTCTTATATTTATCCACATAAAGAATGAAGCATGGGACATTAATGAATATGAACTCTTGATATTTTTTGATAATGTAAATTAAAATCTGCTTATAGTAGCAAGTATTTACAATACCCGCCCTCTCAGAAAGCTCTTTCCCCTTCGCATAGCTCTAACCTTTTATTATAACTTTCAAATTTAATCCAAGGAGCTAAGGATGTTGAAATTTGAACAGTTTTTAAGTTTATTTAATCATAAATATAGTCTCTTACTGTTTCATTAATAGGAAAATAGAAAATAAGATTAGTGTTATAAAAACTGAGAGGACTTTATCTTTAAAATCTTCTCATTAATATAGGAAATTTGAAATATGTCGGTTAATAATTAATGTTTAAATGTGCATAACTGAGTATAATTTGATGAGCTTTTATCATAGATTGGTTTTATACACTTTAATCTAAAATTGATTGTACAGTATAATATAAAATATAATCGAATTGATAGAGAAAATACTTAATTCATTGATTATATTTTTTAATAAATAAAATAGTAGAGTTGGTTTCATATGAAAGATTATAACAATAATTATATTCAAATAGCAACGATTCTCTAAGTAAGCTTGTCTTTTAATTGCTTTCTACTATAATAATTGATTGTAATATATTTCAGAATAAAATAAATCATCCAGAATAGCCTATTCACATGTTGTTAACTCTTCTTACCCTCTTTTACCGTTCGCTTCTTTAAGTATGAATGGAAATTAATAATCTGGAATTTAAATCTCTTCGGTGTACTCAGAATTCATCATACTGTTCTCCTATAATTTCCTCCTGAGGTCCTGATATTAAAAAATAGCAGTCAAATAATATCGCGATCACCTCTAATTTTCGAATCTAACTCCTGGAGCTTTGAAGTCCTTAGGATCTTTCTAAGTTAAAATGATTGGTTAAGTTTTAAATTACTATAGTCATCTATAAAATATTATATTTGATTAAATATCTGGACTCTAAAATGAGAATTTTACGCTAATTAATTAGGCCTTAAAATAAAAAGTATATTAATTAGGCCTTAAATTAAACTATTTAATAAACTTTAAAATTAGAAGAGTTCTAAATAAAACTACAATAAAAACTCATCAAATCAGTGAAAGTAAAGCGCATTAAATATCAATGATTTATTAATATATCTCAAATTTCCTATTCATTCATACTTTATTATTAATAATAATATCTTACGACCACATGTGTTTGTGAAATAGTCATACATAAATTCTTTCAGATCTGGACAAAATATAAATATTATATAATCTCTCTTTCCCATATAAATCCATTCAAACTAGATGATGAACTCAGAAATATGTGTTTCGTTCTATTTGCTCTATTATCTCTTATAGCTGACTAATTAAAATCATTCATAGCATAATAAAATAAAGCAGCTTTCTTGATGTAAGATTTAGTGAAGGATATTTCTAAGATTTCTTAAATCGATAGTTTATAATTCATGAAATAAAGATTCTTAATACTTAACCCTGAGAGAGTGGTTCCAGAATAGCACTACCAATGTAAATGGATTAACCTTAGAGCCAGCTGACTGTTGTTAAAGAGGGGATTGAATAATACGACCAATTGGTTTATAGAGTTGATAAATAGATATTCACATCTCTGAAAGTGCTTTTACTTTACATAAATGTAACCATAAGCCATTTTTTTAATAATAGCTCTTTATATCAGAAGTAGTTACCATTTTTTCATTTAATATTGTAGGAATTCATTTGATTTGGGAAATTTAATAATAAATAAGTTATAACTTGTGGCAGTTAACTTTCTGGGAACCTAAACAATTTGGTACTCGTTTGATAGAGAATTTAAAATTAGCTTGACTATAATATTTGCGGTACCCTCTATCGTATCCCTGAAGCGAGATAAATTTATTCAAATTTTGGCATCAAACCAACTAAATAAATCACCAAAAATTAAAATCTATTTATCTCGCTTTAGGGATGAGATAAAGTATTACCGCCAGTAGTAAAATCAAGCTGATTTAAATTCTCTGTCGAACGAGTAGCATGTTGCCTAGGTTTCCAGAAAGTTAAATGCCACAAATTATAACTAATTTACTATTGAATTTCCAAAATCAAATATATTCCTACAATAAAAATTTCAAGTTTGCTTATGTTGCAGAAGTTATTAACCACATAGGAAAAGCACCATCTAAAACATAATAAATAGAAGTCTAACCTATTGAGTGTTATTTTCTAAACCAAAATTAGAAAATGAATTCATCTGGCTCAAGAAACTAGATCTTTTATATAGCAAAATAGATTATGATTCTCTTGCTCTTAGGGCTGCATTAAAACCTGTAATAATTTAATTATCAATATAATTCATACTTTAATAATAAAATCTGTAGTTAAAATATTTTCCATCATTGCATATTTCATAAAATCCATTAAAACTCAAATATTTCAAAAATAAATTTACTTTTTACTGAAGTCTTTTAGTGTTTCCCATTTTTTTATAAATTAATATTTATTAAAATGTATTTAGTAATAATTAAAGTCAACTTTATATCCCTTCTAACTGCTTTGGGAATAATTAAATTAAAATTCCTCAGATAATTATTAATATATTTAGTATTTTTATAATAATCATTTTTTTTTATTTTAGAAAATTAAAATTATGAACTATACTATACATTTAATTATAAATATATTTCAAGATATTAAATTCATATTATTATTATTAATATTATTAAATTTAAATTTACTTAACGGTTCATTCTCATCTATTAAAGCAGTAGAAACTTTTGTAGAATCTAAATCGTAATTTTTAATGTAGCTTGTGTTTATAGTGTTGTCATAATTTCTGTCCAAATTACTATCATCTAAAAAGGATCCCAAACTTGAACCACTTCTAAATCTATAGTAAAGCATATAAATTTTCATAATCTTGAGGAGCCCAAGGCCCTGACTTGCCCATATAATGTCTAGCTCGCTCTACTTAATCTCCATTGCACAATTTAAAATCAATTATTTTTCCTTTGCAGGTATAGAAAAGTATAACTTCTTTTTTTATATAAGTTTTCAGTAATCGATTGTGCCTCCACAATAATTATTAATGCAAAATAGCCAATTATTGTTATTGTTAAACAGTATTACGTGATTCCAAATATTTTAGGTTAGATATCCGCATCATTTTAAAAATAGCTTTAGTAAATATTTCCTGCATTGGGATTGACCAAATTCCAAGTTTCTCCATGATTAATTGTTTTACAAGTATCACTATCGATAGTATAATTTAAAGTGAAACTAGATTTGTCGAGAATAGGTTAAAGATCTCCCATTGTTGTAAAATCAGCTGCTTGAGGTGTAAAGATTTACATACGAGGAGATGTATAGTAATTATCCATATTAGCTTCAGGGGAATATATATAATAGCCATTCGATTTATGGTAAACAAACTTTGTGGGGACAAAGATTTTAGTCTTTTTCATTGAATATAGCTTCTTATTTGCAAGCTCATCTTTTGCATTTTATAATCTAGTTTAATATAAAGACATTCTCTGTGGATATCCATCTCTTCCTAGAGATATTGTTCAGAGATTATACACTTTAGTTGAGAATAAAGTTTCAATGTCTCTTGAACTTACTATACTTTTCAAAGTAAAAGAAGCTAATGAAATAGAAAAAGGAGTTAAAACAAGAGAATATAATGTAGTAGTTGTTTCATTTTCCAAACTGTAGGAATAGAACTCACTTGCTATAACGTCATAGGTATCATGTGTAAAATTGAGTTATCAGTATAACAAGCATCATCTAAAGAGATTTGTTTTACCATAGTATTAAGCTTTTCCAATATATCTTAATGGGGGGGATTAATGCAGTGTTGTCTATACAAGCTATTATAGGCTTTATGTATGTGATCTATCACTATAATCTACTAAGAAAATTCAAAAATAAATTATAGTTAATAGAAAAACTACAAGCTGCTGAGATGATTTCACTGCACTTAGCTTTAAAAATTACAGCATATCAAAGATTAATTAAGCAAGCTATAGAATCTGAATAATCAATTATATATTTGCTTTAAATAAAATCATAAGTATCTATTTCTGTGTATTTACAAGTTGCAGCTTTACAATTAAACTCAAGATCTTAGATATTAAAACCCCAATGCTGTTATTTACAAGATTTGGGTGACGTATTAAATTAATCAAGAGTGAAATATTATAATAATTGAATTTGGTTGCTTTAGTAATTTAGTAGAGGGAGTAGTAGTAGTAGTAGTAGTAGTAGTATAGTAGTAGTAGTAGTAGTAGTATAGTAGTAGTAGTAGTAGTAGTAGTAGTAGTAGTAGTAGTAGTAGTAGTAGTAGTAGTAGTTGTAGTAGTAGTAGTAGTATAGGCATTTCTACTAAAGCTACCAAAATGACGAGATCCTCAATTTAATTATTATAACTTTCCAGAACCCTATAATAATACTTTAGAAATCCACATGGACACCCAAGCCCTATCTATGAGCCACCTTCTCCTCGATATTCACAACCCCATTTGCGAGCAAGATAACCTCGAGTCGCCGGCTGACTAAACCCAGGATCTGCTGCTCGACCATCTTGAATTTGACGATCCACTGCTAACAAGGACATCTTTCAAACAGCGTCTTGACATTCTCCTGAACAACATTTAGAAGGCGAACAGAAGCCGGGGACCACTCTGACGAGTGGTTAGCAGTATTCTTGGCTTGCGCTCCACGCTCTCTTATTCGACATTGGTGGACGAGGCTTTGGATAGGGTTTGTAGTTTTGAGAAGGAAGATGGCGGCCGCCATATTGGATGTTCTCATGATGATTCGACATACCACCAAACCATGGGCGACTTGTTGGATCCTACTTTAGATGCTTCGCCTCCTCTCACCAGGTATGCTTAAACAATAGTATTCGATAGCGAGATTTAGGGAAGGAGCACAACGTAACCTATTACCTAAGATAACAGATCAGGGGGCGAGTCCCAGCAATTATGTCAAGAACGCCTGCTGTCCAGATACCGTTGGCTCAGCCACCAAGCCAGTTGGCATCCTGAATACTCATGAGTAGCCAAAGCACTAAACTCTTATGCCAAAGCACGAAGCTCTAGTGCATTGCGCCTTAGTGAAATTCATACCACTCTAGTGCTAAAGTGTATCAGAATAAACCCTTCTAAATCAGGATTCTTGGCACCCTAGTCTATGACAGTCAAACTGGCCTGTTTGGGGGCAGCACTCTACATGCGTTGGCTTAAGGTCGCATACATTAGGGCACTCACTGCATGGAGCCGACTTATGAGGACTCTGAGGGTCGAGTGATTTTGAATATTCCAACTACCTGGCGTCATCAGCAAAAGTATACCCTTAATAATCTTTGTTTGGTAAACAGCTGCCTGCTCAGTTATTTGTAACTCTCTTGCTCAGGCTGCGCTCTCTCGATCGAAGTATGATACGACTATAGTGGCTTGCTAAAAATCATCGAATTCGCCTGCGACAAGCTCTCTGTAAAATTCAACGATTTGAAAAATTCCATGTGAAGTTCTCCTGAGCTTGACATTCTGATTGCCTCCCACCAACTAAGACCCAATTAAGAATAATGAGACTGTAGACAACATCATGAACCGAGCTGCTGACAGAGACAAGAGACCCCTGTCAATAAGCAAGGAAAGTCAAAGAAAAGAAAACATTTTAAAGAGATTCACTAAGGACCTGGCCATGCTCATGCAGAGCTCACCCCACCTCCTCATTAAGTTCTTGCAGAGATTCAAGGCCGCCATCTCCCAGGACACCGTGGATGTGTTGATGAAGGAAGCATTGAAATTCAGACCTAAGGATGGAGAATGCGAAGAAATCAAGGACCTGGACCGGGAGGGGCAAGATCAACTAAAAGCTTTGAGAGAGAGATTGAGAAATTTGTGAAGTGAAATAAATGATATTAAGTTAAGAGTATTTGTATTTTGATTAATTTTATACGTCTACAAAAAATTGTAAATAACAGCATTGGGGTTTTATCACTTTTTACTTAACAATTATCCGATGACTCGCAATTTGTGTTTATGTTTTAAACATAGGAAGAATCTATAGCGTTTTTTAAATCTCCTACAGTGCATTTATCATTGTTATGACAGTCAACGTAAGGTTTTCTAAACTATATTATCATTTAAAGTACATGAACTAAGTGCAATAGCTGTCGAACTTGTATGAAAATTAACATAGACATTTTTAACGCCAAGTGAATTAGTGCTGTCTGCATAAAGATGGATGCAAGAGACAGAGTCAATACATGATGTTTTACTGTTATAGGATAAATCAAAAGTCTGTGTACAAAGTTTGCGCTATTACATTTTTAGTTTAGAGTTGATGAATTTGTAGTCGTAACAAAGCAAGACGTTAGAGAGCTAGAGAAATCAAGAATGATGTCTGTTAAATTCTTTATGATAATAGTAAAGTTTTTTGTATTTGTGAAATCAATTTATACAAAAGAGGAATTTTCAACTACTTATTTGCAAGTTGTAGAGCCTTTACAGTCGATTACTACCCATTTAACGCTTGTAAAAGTATTATCACAATTAAAAGCATTCTAGAATTTAACAAACCCTATTAAATTTGTGTAAGTTCCTTAAGAAAGATAAGTATTTTTAGGATAGGTGGTGATAAACATAAATATTATAGAAGAAAAATTAACGAAATTTTATTTGTTTTAGTATTTTTTCATAGAAAAGTGTTATCTTAGCAATCGATATGTATTCCATTAAAATTATCAACTTTATTTGTACAGGATATTGAACCTTTACAGTTAACAATAGGAAGTAAAGAATTTGCTCTGTTTCCTAAAACTTAGAAGAAGAAAAAGAGTTTTCTCAATTGTTGGCATTATTAAAGTATCATTGAAGCTGATTTGTACAAGTGTTCATACATTAAGTACCTTTACATTCTATTATAAAATTGTAATTGATATTCTAGGTCGTTGTAATAAGCATTAGTTGAAGAAACTGAGAGATCTTAAAATGTAGTTGTATTACAGCTGCTGTGGCAGTTATATCAGTATTTATACAATATACAAAACACTAATATGAAGTAACACATTTGCTGTTTGAGATGGAGAGTTATCAATGAGAATTATATGATATCCAGTTGTCTTTGAATTTGAAACAGTGTAGATATTAACTGAATAGGATTTACTGTCAATAATTAAGCAATCTGCATCAGATTCACATATAACTGCACAATCAGCATTTGAACAATTTTCGATATGATAGGCCGTAATGACTGTAGCTTATACATTATTTTTATTGTTACTTAGCTATCAATTGCATTGTCACAGTCTACTATACAATATAAAGCTTTATCGCAAGTTGCTCTTCCTCATGTTGAACTTTTCAAATTTCATATTAAGAAAATCTAAATTAAATTTATGTAAGATTCTATACTCTGTCCTCTGTCTTGAGTTACCTTACTGATTTTGGCATTTCTCTCAAGTCTCTTACTGATGAAAAGAATTAATTCTTCATAACTGTGGAAAGTGATAGTCATAGTTCAAGTAGTTAAAGCCAATTTCTTTTGAAAAAGGTACATATTTATTTATATATAATATAATTCTTTGTTAATTTAAGACAAAAAACAACTAATTTTTATATATAAAATATTTGCAATGAAATTTGAAAATTTATTAAATTTTAAGATTTTTTAACAAAAAAATGACAAAAATGGCATTAGTTTTTAACATTTTTCTGTTCAAATCGCATACTTTTTGTCATTTTCGAAAGAATTAAAACTGCTCTCCGAAACTTCTTTACCCAGGAATATTGTTAATTACGGGGCGCTAATACGCAATCAAAACATCATTTTGAATTAGTCATGACCACGAACGAGGCCCGAAAAGATTTGATGCTACTCAATTCGGTGTGTTCATAGGCTTAGAGAGCCCGCACAGGAAATTAAAACACCCTTCCCTCCCTATCCCAGCTTTTCAGAATCAAAATCATGGGTTTCCTTGGTAGATCGAAGTCAGAATTGAAAAATATTTAATGGTTCGCGAGAGAGCTTTTGGGAAAGTTCATAGAAAATTTAGTATATAAGTCATTGTTTGACTATGTAGTTCAAACACATGTATATCCATTTGTGAATTTAGTTGTTATACATGTACTGATACATCCTTCAAAACTAATTAATACATTTTTTATAGTCTTGCAGAATCCATTCTTGTTAAAATATGTTTTATAATGACAAATAAATCAATCTTATTTGAATTACATTAATATTTATGCTATTTCTATTTTAAAATTATTATAAAGACACTTACAGTTAACATATGGGCAATTAACTTTGGTTAGGGTCGTGTCATCTATATTAACACTGATAGATATAGTATTTGTACATCTTACTTTATTAGTTTTGCGCTCTATGTAATAAAATTATGAATATTATAATTTATACTTTAGCTGACTAGTCAACTATATTTTCACAAACTTAATAACGCCTTCCATTGTAAAATATCATAGAGTACTAACTTTCATCTGATTGGTAGCTCATAGACTCACTAATGTGAGTGGTTG
Organism: Oxytricha trifallax; assembly: GCA_000711775.1. NCBI lineage: Eukaryota > Ciliophora > Spirotrichea > Sporadotrichida > Oxytrichidae > Oxytricha > Oxytricha trifallax. The sequence goes on from ARYC01003717.1 coordinate 26,901, forward strand.
AGCAAGTAGTAATAAAATAATTAAAAATTAATGTCTTAATCGTGTTCTTGCAACTTTATTGTTTGCAGTTAATCAAGAAATCTCTTGCTGAAGTGACACTATTTGTGCAATTTACACTATTTTTTGTATAGGTTGAACATATGATAACTACTCATGTCGCGCTTGAAGTAGTTACTTAAACTATACCTTTACCAAGTTAACCAATAACTTAGGGGTAAAAACTAAAGTTTGTTGTTGTTGCCACAAAAGCAGTGCATGATTATAAATTATTCGTGCATGAAGTTGTAGTTCATCACGTTTAATTAAAATTGGAGCATGATACTCGATGTTATTATCGCAAGTTAACTCAGAATAACAATCAATTATTGAGCATACATTAGTGTAGGAGATATCATTATAATGAATGAAGTTGGAGCTAGCGATATAAGATGCTGTGCTCACTGAATTCTTGCATCATAGAACTAAATTTCCTGTACAATCCACATAAAACTCAAGTACATCAATAATAGTATTGGTACAGCTTGTAGTTTTGGAAGCACAATCAAAAAAAGGATAAATTAAATAGTCAGGATTCACCGATACAGAAACATCTAAATTTGTTAATCTTAATGGCTTGCAGTTTTGAAAGTAATGATACAAGCATTCTCACATTTATGGAGATACAAAATTAAAATTAAAAATTATATAGCTTAAATAGTTATATAATTTCGCTCCTGTCATAACAATGCTGACACATTTTGTGGTAAAGCCTGTGCAATCAACATAATTTTGCATAGATTTTCCATTATATTTATAGTGGAAAGTGGTTGTAGCAGGAAGTGTCAATCCTGAAAAATCAGTATAACAATTATCCCAAATAATTTATTTAAAATGCTAATTATAATATTTTCAGAATATAATTATAATAGTTTTTTCATGCTTTTACAAAAAATTTATTTTATATTTAGTTTATATTTCAAAAAAAATAAATTCTTCATTTAAAACATAAATTAAATATAAAAGTCATTTAATTAATTTCAGATTTATTGTCAAAATATAGAATTTAATGACAAATATGATCAAATTCACTGAAAACACCGTATTTTAGGAGTTTAGAAGAGAGTAAAAATTCATGAAAATGAAGATTTAAAAAATTGTGAAAGTGAAAATGCCAAATCTAGGTCGATCTTCTATCCCTTAGGCAGCTGATCCAGATCTCGAAAACTAGTGATCAAAGTTTATGAGCTCATCTTTCAAATTAGCCACCTTAGGACTTCACCAGATCAGTTCTTTTAGAGATAGCGTGGCTTCAAACTAAAGAATGAGTGATTTCCATTGTTTTTTGTGGCAGGGAAAAGTCCTCAGATAACCTTCATTTCTTCTTTGACTGCTCTCTAAGTAGTCTACTATTGTTCCCTGATCTTTAAATACCCATATTGCATCTTACAAGATTTGAGTCGAAAAACTTATCGAAAACTGTAAAATTACGGTAAAACTCAAAAATTGATTGAAATATTATAATTTATAAAATGAGACAATTTGAATGTTTTTAAAACTTTTTTAACCTTTAACGCCCTATGCAAATTTTGCAAAGATAATTATTATTTTTAATACTTTAACTTTAATTAATTATTTTAATTACATTAATTCGAAATCTTATTATGTAAATCAAAATGGTAATCTCTCTGATTAATTCTATTATTCCTCTTCATTATTCTCTTCTTCATTTTCATTGTCATTTTCAACTTATATAATTGCTCTCTTTTACACTCTGCGAAGCACCAGTCCTGCTGCACCTGTGGTTTTACCAGGAAAGATTTCTATTTAAAAAAATTAAAGATATGTTTTTGTAACTTACATTTTTATTGAGTTCTCTGTCTCCACCTGCGTTTGATCTTTAAGTATTCGTATTATTATATTAAGTTTTTAAATTAATTTTAAAGTTTTTATATTATTATTAATCATAAATCTTTAGAAAATGTTAATGAATCATTCAAAGAAACATATTTAATAAACATTTTATTTGTTCCTATAACATTAAATGTAAACTTGGGGGGGGGAAGTTTCCTGCACTGGTTATTATATAATAAAAAAATTTTAGGGAAGTTTCCTGCACTCTTTTTTTAATTTTTTGATTTTTATTTTTTTCATCAAATTAATCTTTATAACAACCATCAACAAACTTCAGGACTATTTTTATTTTTATTATCATACCTTAATTTATTAATCAATATTCAATATCTCTCTTCAGATTCCAAAAACTCTGACATTTTTTATATGGTATTGTCTTAATATTAAATGGTTCATAAAAATATTAAATTTGTTAATTTATGTCAAATTTAATAAATTTACATAAATAATAAAGCGTGCAGGAAACTTCCCACCCCCGTAAACTTTTATTATAATATACATTCAATCTTATTTTTTAATTTATTTAATTATAAAATAAAAAATGAAATATCTAGATTTTTAGTTTAAATTTAGGTCAGAATTACAATTTATTGAGCAGAATTTGTCATTAATAATTGATTATAATGTAGTATAAAATTTGTTTTTAATTTAATTACTGATTTACACATGTCATCTTACGATAAGCAGAAGTATTTTAGCAATTAATTTTATTAAAAATAGTCATGCCAGGAGATGTTGTGGTCCAAGTTGTTAAAGTATAAAAGGTGCAGTATAAGTAATAATTCCATAACAAGTACCAATACTATTTGAATTTTAGCATTTTATCTAAGCTGCAGGAGTTGAGGTTAGAGTAGATGTATTGTATCCCTCACTATAATTTATGTTTACTATTTGAGTATGGGTATTTGGACTAGTTGACCTAATAATTTAACTTAAAGTAATTTTACAAGCCTTTGCTAAAGTGCAATCAACAAAGACATCTTGTAGATGTTACTGTCAATCTAAAATAAGATGATTCTCTAGAATCGATAACCGGATAGAAATCTTACGGAAAACCCGAAATGCCTGTTATTGTATGTTTTACTGAACTTGAAGTAGTCAATGCTTTGTTTAAATTTAGAAAGAAGTAGTTTGCACCTGCAAGAGAATCAAGATTACATGACCATGAATTTTGGTAATTTATATAAGAGTAAGTAGCATAATCAGTTAGTGTGGGATTATCGAGCTTTAAATGTTTTCCACTAAATTTATGATAATTTTAAGTTGAGTTTAAGTAGTTTAAAGTATATTGATCAACATCTGTAAGAGTCGTGGAGCACGATGTGCCATTTAAGCAATTTAATTGTGGAAATATATTGGTTACTCCGTAATAATGAATCGTTGAATTTTAAATAGTGGTGGATCACAAAATAGAATAAGAGCAGTCTATTGAAACTAAATGTGTGCTTAAATCAGTTTTGCAAGTAGTAGTTAATGTTGAGCAACCAATGTAATTGTAATAAGGGTAATTTAAGCGATCAGGGTCATTTAAACTTGGAAGTTGCAATTTGTTGAGCCAGTACAATATAAAGCTAGTAATCCCATTTTATTGCTTGAGCTTGTTTAATCTAAAATGTAAGATGTACTAGATCCTGTTGATTGCTTGATCCATATTTTATGGTACAATAATTATCCTGAAGATCCACATGAAAGGCCTTGATTTGATGGATTAGTAATCGAAAATTAGCATATAACTCATTTTTCACAATTTACAGCAATTCTGTCTGATTAAGTAATAGTGAAAACTGGACTTTATGCTATTGAAATCATAATCACATTCAATTAAATATAATTCTTTTTAGATTAATTATTGTAGAAATATAATCTAAATTGTGAAATTTAAAATTAATTAAATTTGAGTCAGTAAAAACAGACTAATGTAAACGATCTTGATCTGTAAATTCAAAAAATATATAACTTCACACAATATCGAGTAAACTTGTCCCAGGGATAAGTTCAGCTAATTTAAATTCTATATCTAATTAGACTAAGACTGCTCAATTTGGTCAACATAATTGACAATAATTTAGTTAACTATTAATATAATTTAAGTTATTTTCTCAATTTCGAATTTATTCTTACAGTATTTATTCCTTTTTTTTATTGTAGTGGTATGGAGCTGTAGAAGAAAAGGTATTTGAAGCTTAATCAATTGTGCGAATACAAGATTTTGCTTTTGTGCAATCAACAATTAAATCTTTTGTAATAGATGCAGTCACTTTACAGTCAGTGTTAGAATTACAGTCAATAAAGGAAGCTGATAAAAAATTAAGTTCACTTGTTACTTACACGACTTAATTCTTTCTACTCTATATATATTAGTTTCACCATTAGATATGACTGTTTTACAGCCAACTATTAATCATTAATTAATAAAAATTCATTGCTTAGCTTATATGAAATTGTGAGATGATGATTTGAAAGTTACAGTGCTTCTTTTTCCAGCAGTTTCACAGGTAAATTATGAATTATTCGACATTTCAAATAAGCCATTAATCGGTAGTAATATCGCAATATGTTTTGCATTTATTGATATTATAGAGATTAATCGTAATAATTAGAGGAGTGTCAGCATAAATTTTGATAACCATCAGATTCATTATTTGATGGTACACAATTCTACACTGAAACATCACATGCTGTAGAATATCTGGAGTCATTCAAATGGTTCATATAGCACTATTTATAGATACTAGGATTAAAATAGCAGCTACTTACAGTCATCATCACAGCAGGTCTTGTTTAATGATCAGAATAATTAAAATTAATAATCAGACAAATAGTCATGCTTATCTTCTACTGGCCCAATATAAAACAATACTGAATTATCACTATCAGAATCTGAATCTATAAGTACCCAAAGTTTAACTGTCCATTTCCATGCACTCCCCATATGTAAAGTATTTGTAAGTAAATGAGTTGGTGAGAAGGAAATTAAACATGTAATTATTTTTTTAAGCTAAGTGTTAATCTTAAAATGAAGTATAGCTAGTGCAAGAATAAGATCCTAAGTGTTAGTAATTTATCTTTTGTACTGGGGTTTAGAGCATAAGTAGGTTATGACCATGAATAGCCATAGAAGCATATATCTTTAGGATGATTATAGTTAAAATTTTAGTCAAATAGCTGAGTACCCAAATTTTATAGTTCGTAGATAATTTTCCAGTAACCTATAAGTGCTGGCATAATCTATTAACTGAAATCAGTTTTTGATAATCTAATCTAATTTAGATAAAATCTATAGGTATCCCATATCTTAACTTCAGCAATATAAGACCTAAAACTGCTACAGCTTGAGCAACTCTAAACAATTAATAGTTTAAATGATTAAAAATCATTGCCTAACGGGAATGTGGAAGATGAGAAGCATGTTTTTGTCTAGATCTTGTCAATTATTATCATATAAATATATATTTAAAGATTATCCTGTACCAGAACTTATAAATAAAATAAAATAATTGGAGCTAGAGCGATCATATTATACACACCCTGGTCTAACATTGAAGGTAAATTAATAGAACATCCACTAGCTTAATGTCAGTGGCTAATTATTCTTATCATAGGTATTAGTTTTAGTAGTTCCAAAGAAATTTGTAAGGTAAAATCATCAGAATTTGAATCAATTTAAATCTAGAAAATACAAAAGAGATATATATTAAAAGCTTAATCATTAATAATTAAAACCTATATTTAAGAAATATTTGTATTTTGCTGTTGCCAATCTCTCCGAGTCCGCGCATCTCTCTCTTTTATTTGTAGTTAGGTCTGCTGTGTATATTGCTAACTCTGCTGTTTCTGCTGTATGAGTCGTTTGAGTATTTAGTGTCACGGTAATCTCATGTTCTCGTAGTATTTGGTGCATTTCTCGTGTATTATTGTCTTATTATAGTGTTTTGCTTGAGTGATACCGAGTCTAACAGTATACTGTTCAATATCACAGCAAACTGTAAAAAATAGAATCGTGATTCTATATATGCAATTTTGCATATAATTTGTTGTTGTGCCTTAATATGTTTCGAACTATTTCTCGAATATATCGTTATTTCCTAAAATTAAATCACTTAAGTCTAAATTGAATTCTCTTTAAAGAAATAAGTTTTTGCTAATGAAAAAACATTTTAGGAAATAACGATATATTCGAGAAATAGTTCGAAACATATTAAGGCACAACAACAAATTATATGCAAAATTGCATATATAGAATCACGATTCTATTTTTTACAGTTTGCTGTGATATTGAACAGTATACTGTTAGACTCGGTATCACTCAAGCAAAACACTATAATAAGACAATAATACACGAGAAATGCACCAAATACTACGAGAACATGAGATTACCGTGACACTAAATACTCAAACGACTCATACAGCAGAAACAGCAGAGTTAGCAATATACACAGCAGACCTAACTACAAATAAAAGAGAGAGATGCGCGGACTCGGAGAGATTGGCAACAGCAAAATACAAATATTTCTTAAATATAGGTTTTAATTATTAATGATTAAGCTTTTAATATATATCTCTTTTGTATTTTCTAGATTTAAATTGATTCAAATTCTGATGATTTTACCTTATAAAAATAGTTTAAGAAATTGTCCGTGAAAACTTGAACAGTTTATCCATTAAATACCTCATTAAAGTATACTAGTTAGTAAGTTGATGGTAAACTATTTATATTACATCAAAATTCTAGAGATAATCCATCTTCATAGTCTGAAACACTTCTTGGAGTATTACTTTATAAACCATTTTGATTTATCGCTAAGTTTTTGGATAAGTATGAAGTATCAAGTGCTGCAGAAGCTATAGATGCATCTTTGATAATATAATCCAACACTGTATCGGAAATCCAATTTTAAGAAACAGTTTGGAAGTTAACACAGAGCTCACGATTATAAGAGTAGTCGTGTTTCAAGTCTCTATTCTAAACTCTTTCAAACTTAAAACATTTTAGCTAAATATCTTCTTCAAGAGTAGTAGTACAAAAACTAAAATAAAAGAGACGTTGAAATTATAATTAGATTATTTTTTAATTCATCAACCACTAAATTAACAGGAGTTATATATTTATTCCATATTACATAATAAGCATGTACATTTGTATAGAATTATATCCAAACTAAAGACACGGCTGATATGCCTTAAACAGGGAATTTAACAATATTGAAATTCAAGTATTTAAAAAGTTTACTCAAACCTTTGCTAAAGTATCAATTTAAACTGAGGCAGTCCAGATGTTTAGATAACTAGTCCCACATAATGCCAATTATTGCTGATTATCGTCTAATAAACTGAGGATGGATATGATAGGTCTTATAATGGATCAATTTTAAACTCTAACTCATTAATTAATGATAGTTTGTGAATGTAATTAGTTGGATATTAGCTTTGCTGAAAATCATAAATGTCTTATGTAACTCCACATTCTCTGAATCAGAAGTAGAATTAGTTTATTTATACAAATACCATAGAATATTCTAAGAATGAGTGCACATCGGGAGGTTTGCATCTTAGAGTTTTCCACTCGATAATTATGAAACTTCCATGTAGTTTTCTATAGTTTATATATATTAAATGATGAGAGTAAAATAAATATAATTATACACTTACAACTCTAGACTGAAAAGATAATTAAAATTATTGTTAGAAAATATATTTGAGTTAAAGAAATGTTATTTTATTTAAACTAGAAAGGAGATTTATTGCTTGAAGGCTAAGTATATGTGGTTAATGATTTAAAATCAAATAAACTTTAACATATCACTGTTTAATACTAAAATTAAATCATCAATCTTAGTCGTATCGTAGAAGTATCTGAGTGAGTTGACGTGGCAGTAATGAAGTCTAAAAACTCCGAAAAAATCAATCTATGCAACCCCTAAATGAGATGTTATTTACATAATGTTAAATACAGACCTCAGGAGCTCCACTCGGTCAACTGGTGTGGTGAAAAACTCTTGCCTATCCCGCCGCTACTGGGAACGTAATCTCTATCCTTTCGCTGTGATAGCTTCAGTACTTTAAATTGGTGTGGGAGAAAAATCCTTATCGATGCTACCATGGTTTTCATCTTCTCACATTCGAGGCAGAGTGTACCTTTATCCTGCTCCCTATTCACTTGGAAACTAAACTCAAGCCAGGTAGCTCATCTAATGCATGGAAATCCTAGGACCCAAGCCCACTCGAAGAGTGTAGTAGCTGGCAGATAGGACACCGCTTTGGCCCCTTATGCGATGCGCCCAGTAATCCTCTACTTGCCCTCAGTAGGCCTTAGTATTAAAAAAAGCTCTATTAGAAAGTTCGAAGTGAGATTAGTATCTCACCTAGCAGTCCTAATTTAATAATTATTTAGGCTAAGAATATTATTTCTAGTTTTCCACATTATTTAAATAGTAAATTATAATAGAAATTGCTAAGGATTTTCTTTGTAGACTCATATATTTTTATAAAATTCTAAAATTAGACTCTGCAAGATTATGTAAAATTCTCGTTTGTGTTATATCTGTGACATCACTAATCTATATTAAGGAGGCATATTTATTATGAATTAAATTTATTCCTGTAATTTGATGGTGGCATAATAAGAATTTTGACAAATTAAATTATCTATAAGCAATATATTTGCAATTGAGTATAAATCTCAATTATTGCAATGAATAAATAGGATTAATTATCTGATTTTATAGTTAGAAGTAATCTTTTGTATATTTTTATAAAGAATTAATAAAATCCGTATCTTATGAGACTATTAAGTTGATTTGGTCCTAGTAGAATATCGACTACTTGAAAGAAGCTACAAATAAGCCCATATTTATTTAAAATCAACCAGGAAACAGGTTTTTTAGAGTGATAAAGTTATAAATAATAGTGAACATGAATTTGATGAGATTAATCTTAATTTAGTCTATTAGAATTAAATTTATAATAAAATAATAATTAAGAATTATAAAAGTAATGTTAAATAAGAGAATTATAATAAATTGGATAGTATCATTAATAAACTAATGGCTAAAAAAAGATGAACCAATCAAATAAATAAAGCTTAGTATAAGTTTTGATTATTTGAATATTATGGCACCATGGATAAGAAGATAAAAAGAAGATAAAAATATCATAAAAAGAAGCGTGACTTCAATGTTCAGATGCAAGATGTAAATTTTTGCCAAAGAATTTGAAGCATTAATTAGATGACACTAAGAATTAAGAGAAAGCAATATGATAAAGTCCCTCACTGAAATAAAACAAATAGGATTCAATATTGACAATCAAATCTAAGCAAGAAACTCAATTAGTCCTAAAGCTAAAGCGATAATATCAACAGAGACTATGACAGCTTGGCATTCGTAAAAGGAAAACAAATGTTATTCAATAGCCTGCTCGGCTAAACAGAGGTTTTATGTCGAAGACTTGGTTAAATTATTACCTCAAGAGGTTAAAAATAATGTTAATTGACATCCTGGAAAAAAAGAAAAAAAAAATTTATGGTATAAGAAGTACTTTAAATATTATAGAAAAATCAATCAAGAGTTGGAAAATCATAATTTTATTCCAAGAAGTCAGGTTACGGAAGAAACAAGTGAGCCAATCTTAAGTTTAATTGAGGAGGTCCCTTTAATCTATTAAATTAAAAATCCCTAACATTACTACCATAGCAGTAAATGATATTGAGATCCAGAGCTTTGAGAGAGTTTTCTAATACAAAAACTGGAAAATAACAGACTCTGAAGAGAACTAGAGGATTTTATTGATAATTTTTGTGCTAAAGTAGCATAAAAGTACAGAAACTACTAGTTTTAAGAATATATAAATACTCTAAGGATAGAGATTAAATCTATTAAAGTTCTGTAGGTAGTCTTTCAGTTTTATGAAAATGCCATAATTAACAATATTAATTGATTGGAGAGAGAATGCAATTCAAATTAAGAGTCTTGCAAACAAAACGACAACTCATCCAATTGATTATTTACGAGGATCGTGTAAATACACTTAGACTATCATTGGCAGTTAAACTTGTCTAATAATCAATATTACAAATATATGTTAAAGGCTGGGTCAGTAAGCAAAGATACAGCTTAATGTTTAACCTAGTACTTGATTAGAGTGATAGATGGAGAGAAGAAAGATAAATGACATGGTAACAAGCAAATGAAGAAATAAATCAGGTTAAATTATGTACAACTCAGAGGCACACCAATGGACATGATAAGTGACTTGATATCACTAATTTAGCGAGAATACTTTTAAAATGATTGGAAATTCAAGGAACTGGTAGATTGATGATTTAAGAAAAATTGAATACTACTATTTTAAACTGAACTTCTACATAATACCAAGAGAAGTGAGGATCATTTATAGAAATACTATACTCGGACGGTCAGTAAACAACAGGAGAGAAGAGAATGAGTGTTTATACCAAGAAATTGAACAAAATGAAAAGGAAGAGAAACGCATAGTAAAGAAAGCCAATATAGACGAACAGGAAAAATAAAGCATGGAACAACAAATGATCAACAATGTTCAAGAGTTTGAAGATATTATTATCTATAAAATTCAGCTTTTATTCAATACTAGATGATCTTTAATATACCCTTTGAAATTACATTCCACTACTATTAAGCAAGTAGCACATAATATGATTTCAATTCATTGGATAAAATTAATAAATAAAGTTTTAGTAATTGATCTTCCAATATAGTATTGACTTACAAATATGGCCTATTATTCATAAATTTGCATTAAATATTAAAACATTAAAAAGCAAAGTAATATATATATATATATAAATTTGAGTGAATTTTAAAGCTTTGCAGTTTACATTCGTACAATTCATATTAATTGAAGTAACAACTATAATTTATTTCCAAAACATTTACCCATAAACTTTCCTCGGAGCATCCTCTGTGTGTCAAATAGATTCAGGTGATGGAGAATTCTCCTCTGTGGCTTGACTTAGTACTACATCTGTAGTCTTATTCATTTTCCCTAATATGAGTTATAGGCTACTAATAACATGCGGTTTAAACATTTCTAAAATATTTGGAGAATCAAGCAAATTGATCTCAATATTTATATTAAATGTTATTTTAGTTAGATTACAATAATGATAGCTTAACAAAATCAAATTATTTAATTTATTAGAAGAATTTGAATAAGCATCAAGGGAAGTCCTGAATAGTGAATTAATCTGTGTTAAATTACATGATCTTAGTTAGGTCAACTTCTTCGAGGAGTTGTTGGCACTCTTATTAATCTTGTTAATATTCAATATGTAGTTTGCTATTTTAAATGCTACGGTTTTTATTCATTCCATGTGAGATACTGTTAAATGCAATTTATTTATTTTCCTAGCTATCAATAATAAATGAGGTAAATAAAGTAAAGATCTGACTACCAGATTTAATTCATGAGTTAATTCATGAACATTCAACTAAAATTCATATGAAAATGTGAATAAATGCACATATCTCATAGCATTATTATTGTATTATATATTAGTAAAGTTTATCCATGTTTTTTGTTAGGTATTTATGGAGCATAACACCAAGCAACAGCCGTAGAGAGTGCCATAGGATTCCATTTTAACCAAGAAACTCTAGATGATTGCTTATCAACAAGCTGAAGTAAACTTCATATTATAAGAGTATGTGAAATTTTGCATCAAGAATAAAAAACTGCATTATTAGTGATGCATTGATTAATAAAACAATAGTAAGGTGACATTCAATGAATCAAAATAAAAAAGTCAGTCTGAGAGTGACATTCCTTTTTGGGGCTTACCAATATTCACTTCAAGCTGAACTCCATGTTTAATCTCAATTAGCAGTATCTATTATTGGTGGGTCTTATTAAAATAAAATATAAATTATATATATATTATATGCCGAGATTAAAGTCATCTATTATCTACGATTGTTTATATTTGTGTATCTTGCAGATTAAGTAATCAAAGATAATTAAGATTATGACATCAAGCTTAGATTTTAAATTTTCATCATTATTATTAGATATGTTATATATGCAAATCTTTTCTTACAAAATTAAGTTACCGAATATTAATATTTCACTGATTATTTATTGCTTAATAATTGAGTATAATATAAATTATAGAAGAAGAAGATGAAAAGTTATAAGTAAATAAAGAATAAGACGTAGAAAGAAGTAGAAATTGATAAATAATTGTACCAACAATAACATCAACAGCGATAACAATTAGTATACCAATAAACCCAATAAAGAACTCATGCTAGTTAACTTCTCATTATCAATATATTGAACTTGCTTTCTTTATAGTCAAAGAAGTTTTAAATGAATATATGATTTTATTTTAAATTTAGTAATTTTCAAGATAATATTTGTGTAGCAACAAATATTAGAATCAGGAATAATCACGTAATAAAAGTATGTGAAAAGAAGGAAAATATTAAAATCAAATTACATATAAATATAAATATAGTTTCAGATTTTTTATTAGGTCTAATAATCTTTTCTTTAAATTCTATTTTATCAATATATGTTTAGCCTTGTTATTCAAAGTAAACAGGTTAATTGAATTTAAATGTATTTATGAATACATAATTAGCCTCAAGAAACTTATGCTAGTATCCTAAAATGCCTATCTTAACTAAAAAGATCAAACAATTCACTTTTTAAAGTCAAACCAGCAACTTAAAACACAATAATCAAATAATTCAGCATAAAATAAAGTTAACAAGAAAGCATAGGTTGGAACTATATTTATTATAAATGCCTCATAAAATTGTGAAATTCACTCAAGGCATTTATATTAAATAGAAAATATCAATAAAATGTTTTATTGCATCAACAAGTATAGTGATATTTGATATTTTGCCATGAACATTTTGCATTTATTTATCACCTTTGGCAGCAATAACACTCTGATTAATAATATGATCAGAGAGCGTTAATCATTATTTGTGTTTTGATTAGATAAAAACTTGGCTTTTTATTCCATTATTTTTCAACTTTAGTTTGATAACGAGGTAACTGGAAAAATATGCAGTGGATACCAACCAGAGACACCATTAGATTCTCCATTAATAGGCGCAGGGTGCTTGAGATTACGAGACAAACATGCTCCCAAGAAACCGAGTTGGTTAATCAAATATTTACCAACCCTACTTTATAGCTTCCGACAAAATGGTTTTGCAAATTTACTTAACTTTAAGTTTCCTTTAAATGTAGGTGCTAAATGCATTACATTTGAATTAAATATTTCCTTCTTCTTGTTTGAGCATATATTTTTCAAAATTGATGATTGTTAACTTGTTGGTTTTTCATCAGCCTGATCAAACTTTCATTGAATTCATATCTTTCTAATGCATTTGTAACCTATTCCTAAGACATCCCATAACTGATTTAAGTATCAGTCATATATTTACCAGTTCATTCTCATTTATTCTACTATCTGTTGGTTTCATTTTAATTTCATTTCAAATCAAACAGCCATCATTATTAGTTATATAATGAAAATGTTAAAAGCTTTAGCAAAAGCATTATAACAAGTTTTAATTTTTCAAATCTTTCTGGGTATTCTGTTAACACCAGCAGCAATAATTGATAAATGGCTCCTGTTATTCACATTGCAGCCATAAAAATTTATAAATACAACTCTATTCAACAATTAAAAGATTTTGAAGTATTTCGGATATAAGCTGAGAGGGCAAAGTTTTAACTTAATCTTTATTAATCGCTGTTATCTTTATAATGAATGTAATGGCTTTACAAGTTGTTATTTTTTAATTAAGTGCTAAACGTGACCACAAAACTTACTAATTCGTCTCTCTAATTAGCATTTGTTGGGTATGTGCTACATTGTGATATCAAAATAACAATTGAGATGATCTCGTAAACTGCCTGAGCTGTATTTCGTTTTTTTGGGAGAAATTAAAGCTTTTACTGGTTCCATTAATAGTAGTATGCACCGAAATTCAATAATGATAAAATAAAATAAGTTTATCAAATAAGCAATGCTTAAATTTGTTGCTTAATTCTAATAAATTTATAATAAAGATTTTGGATTATTTATAAACTACTATTATAACTATAAAATAGTTTAAAATATGTATTTTAAATGAAATGTGATGTGACAACCTTATTTGTCGATCTAAATTTATAATAATATTTCAAAATCAATAAGGATAATCTGGATTGCAAAGATTGCATATAAATATTTATTTTTATTAACAAATTATTCTTATGGAAGAGTAGTAGCTTTAAATACACTAAATAATAATGACATCAATTTAACTTTTATTAAATAAATTATCATAATAAGAGTCTAAAAACAATAATTTAATTGTAACAATGATAAATATTTTAGACATTAAGAATTTATTTTAAAATAGTTAGTTATACGACTTTCACACATTATGATGACCTTTTAGCTTAGCAGTTACCATGTTTAAGTATGCTTTTATTCCCCATATGAATGTTAATCTTTTAGGCTATAGCTTATACTAAGTCTTAATACCTTCGGCGTTTCTAAGTATCTCTTTATACTCATCACTTAAGAACACTTAAGAAGCGGTTATTTTGCAAGTTGAAGCTCCCTGAGCTCTTCAATTAATTGATGTTTCTACGCGATAGTGTATTATTATTAAACAAGTGGATGAAGATGTTCAAGTGTCTTATAGATCCATTCTTAAGAAATATTAGTCTCAAAGTCAATCTGAATTTTCTTGTTTGCAGCATCTGTTGCCAATTAATCTTTATGATAGTCTTCGTTGGAAGATTGTCACTTTTCAATACTATTAGTTATGGAGAAAGCTCAAGGATGACATATGAGCCTACAAATGCAGATTTAAAGTATAGTGTATGAATTTAGTTTTGCTGATAATTATTTGCATTATTTGATGCATCTGGGAGACAATTTGACTTTCAATTATAAGCGATAGTAAATTTACCTGCTAGTTTAATCACGCTAAGAGGTAATTTATAAGGAAATTTTTTTATATAATATCAATTCTGTCATGTAAATTAAGTGGTTTAAGAAATAAATCCAAAAGTTAGGTAGTTTTATTTCCAGTATAAGTGTTTGGTACAACTTTAGCGTTTAAATGTCCATTTTTGTCCTTTTAATATTCGAATCTTAATTTCAACTATTGAGTGTTTAGATTATTTTCCTTATATTTTCAGAGAAGCCAAGAGTACATTTTAGTGAATTTATATATTTTTTTTAGCTATAGAGCAAATATTATCTTTTATTCTGATGATATCTATGTTTTATATACTTTAATGTAAGATTGTGTTAATTGATAATTTAGAATCAATTGATAACAAAGAATAAGAGATATCAGCTGCAATTAACCTTAGTTTATAATCAACCTTAAATGGCGCTCGATAGTCCCCTATTTAATTTAGATCATAATGATTATTTTACTGTATCTTTCTATCATCCTCATCTTCTAAATTATCCAACTCTTTCTCTTTAATTGCCTCAATCTCTTAAACTTTCCTTTTCAGTTACTCAACTTCTTTTTAAAGAAGATATTTTATCTAGTTTTTCATTTTTAGCTTGTTGTGAAGTTAGTTTTTCATTTGGAATTTGAGAAATCAAAGCTTGCTTTTTAGTAATCTGCTACTCTTACAAATATATAATTTTGCCACTTTGAATTGTCATAGGATCTCTTTTATCTATGAGTTAGTAATAATTCCAAAGCCCATTCCTGTTATTGATTAATTGATTTTAGTTTCAAATCTGAGTATTGCCACTGGGGATTTATGCTCATAAGAATAAATTCCCACTGATGAGTCATCATTAGCTACAATGAAATTAAGGAATCCTGTGTCTTAAAGTAAGTCACAACATTATCACAAAGGCTGCAGATCCATTAGTTTAAAATCCTTCTAAGCTCCAAATGATCATTGGTTTATCACTAATAAAAGTTCAATGCATCCAATTCCACCATTCATCAAACCGTATCCAATAATCAGACTAAATCTATGAGTTTACTCTTGAATTAAGCAAATCGCTGTGCAAGTTGAATCAAACTTCTTTAGAAAAAAGAATCTTGTCGCCCTCTACTGATCAAGTACAAGCCAAGTAAATACTTGTTGTTATATTATTTATGCTTTTTTTGTATTTTTAAATATAAACTATTAAATAAATTAATATCATAACTTGATAATTTATACTTTCTAAAATGTATAAAGTAATTCTTATATTATACAATAGACTCAAATAAAGGTCATCATTCAAGGTTTATTTATTATTTTAAAGTATATTATTATCTATTCATAATTTGGTGAAATATGTTCATTATGGATAAATAAATTAATGGAACATTTATTTGTGCAAAATTGTACCTTGTGCTTTGTATACATTAATTTCATCACAGATTCAGGATTCTGACGCAGTCTATATAATTCAGGTCAGAATGTTAATAAGTATTTACTTAAGTGAATTAACTAAAATAAATCGAGAAAATGTGAGGGACCATGAAGATAGAGAGCTTTAGTCTAAATTTAAGTCTAAAAATGACTTAATTACCTTCCTGAAATTATATAGTAAGTATTTAATATTATTATTATTGAGAGTATAGAGAAGTGTACTTTCTTCTAGCTGACTCCTATGTGACACTCAGATTTTTGAAAGGCTTCTTATCCTAAGAAAAAGAGCTCTTTAGAACTGCGAATGTTAAGGTCTTCAACGTTCCATTCTACGCAGAGTTAGTAGTGAAACAGTTTTCATGAAAGTTAAAGAATACACATAAATAATGAAGTCTATGAACTTTTACGAAGATTACTAAGAGATCCCAGATAGAAAATATTTCAATGAGGTTATAGGAACACTATGGCCAAGGTTTGTTTTAGAACTAAAAACAAGTTAACAGAGTACGTAACATCATAAAAAGGAATCAGGAAACTCAGGAAATGATATATTTAAATATATTAGAGAACATATTCTTAAGAAGTTTGAGTTGAACTTTTATAATGAAGTAAATATAATCCTAATCTTCATTATTATTAGACACTAAAAGGAAGACACTTTTCATGCACAAGTATGGGTCAAGGCCATGGAACAAAATAACCAAGATTCAATTACACGAGAGATACCGGTCTTTCAAATATTTTAAAGAGAAAGTTGATGACTACAGAGAGAACGATAAATAGATTACTCCTAAAGAAATGATTCAAGATTCAAGTGGCAAGAGAGACCAAAAAGACATAGGGATGGAATGAGAGAATTATATATTATATAATAAACTAATTACCACTCAATATTTTGCTTTAAAAACTTTATCAATTAATTAAAGGCTTACTTATATAAGTCGAAGTCCTTTTCTATAATACTTTTTATAGTATTTTTTAATTTATTCAAAAACTTTCACAATAGAGTTAAAGTCAGCAGAAAAGGGTGCTTTATATAATCTGTGTCATCAAAAGCTCTATATTTAGTCTATTATTTGTCTTTTGTGATGCTTTTGGAGGTTGTCTCAAAAAATATATACTGATTCCTTCGCATTTCTAACTTTAATATACTCTATAAAATCTCTGATGTCAAAGGTGCTTATAGAGTTATATTTAATCATTTATACTTCAAAGCCAAGTTCATAACTAATTCCCACGATTGCAGCTATCGTAGGCAGATTTAAGACTTCTCTTGGAGTGCTTTGATTTTATCTCTCATTAGTCTATACCGTTATAATTACAGAGTAGGCTTGAAATGAATTATTCTGTTTTCAAGAATTTGCTCAATTTTTGGTTTTGATATTGAGAATACCAAACTTTTAGACTTTTTTAGTTAATTCAATTGTAATATTTTAGCTAAATAGGATAAACTTGTTCTAATCTCTGAAAATTTTCAATGAAAGAGCTTGGAGAAAGTTTTTAGGGAGTAAGTTTTCCATTAGGCTAGTACTTAGCCATCAAGAAAATTCTTCAGATGTATAGCAGAAAGCTTAGTCAAAGAAAGCGTCCTTTCCTTCTCACCTTGCCCTTCTTACAGATTTTTATCATACAATTAGTTCATACCTATCTGAGTAATAGCTCTATTACTACTGAAATAATTTTATAAGTACCAAAAACACTTTAACTATCCTAATGATAACTGTTCCCACACATTATTTGAATAATATATTCATAATTATAATTAGTATAAGATTTTCACATGGAGTGCTTTAAGCTTTAATAGCTTTTAACCTTTTTAATTATTAATTGTCTTAATATAAATAAAATTAAATTATACTCTGCTAGAAGTCAGATAGTCGTTTTAGTTTAAGTAAAGTAATAAATTAGGTTAAACAACTATTTAATGCAAATTTATTGTAAAAATATTTAGGCATTTTAACTAGTCTCCAATGAATTGAAATTTAACAAATAAGAGTTTAGCAACAATTAGAAAAAAAGGATAATTAATTAAAATAAAAACAAAGTGTTATAAAGTAAAGTAACTTATATAAGAAATGTCAAAGATAAATTAGAAAAAATAAAATAAAATTTTAAAATTGTGAATAACTTTTAAATAAGTTAAAAAATTACAGCTCGTTCAAAAGATTGGAATTACAATCATAAAAATAAATAATTTAACATCAATCAAAATTAAGATCATTGCTATAAAAAAACTTCTGTCATATGAAAAATGGGATTATAATTAGAAAAAAGAAAATTGGTAACAATAAATGAATAGAGGACCTCGATAATGGCAGTTTGAGTCAAAAAATTTCTATTATAAGAGGGAATTTTCAAGTCCCCTTTGGACCACCTTGCCATGTGACATTTCGATTCCAAGTATTTTCTTCGAATAAGACACGCCACACCGTAATTAACATTTCTAGTGGCACTATTGATGACTCACACCATGTTTGATTCTCCCTTGAATTTGTCCTTTGTTCGCCAAAAATATGGATTTTGGACATTTTCAAGAAAAATAAAACATTTTATAGAAAAATACAATTTTTATGAAAAATGACCCCAAAATGACAAAAATCTACTTTCAAATAATAGACCATAATTTCTATATCATTACTTGTTGAGAGTGCTCAAGCATGTGGAAATGTATAGAAAAGGATTCTTATGCATCTTTTATAATAATTTAAATATTTGAATATTACGATAGTTATATTTTTTAACAAATAATATGATTTAAATATAAATATTTATAGTAATTATTCTAGTAACTTTATCAAATTTTATTAATATTTATTAAATTAATATAGAATATTTTATTAATTTATCCCTTATTATTAAATTATTTTATTATAATATTATTATTAAAATTATTTGCTGCAGTTTAGTAAGCACATTAGTACGATCTTATGCTCAATCGTTAGATGTTCCAAAATTAACTTGTTTTTTAATTATTTCACTCTTTTTTGTCATTTAAGTTGCTAGATACCTTCAAATTATTTAAAAGCCTTTAAATTACATAGTTTGCACTATTACATCAAAGTTAAGTTATTTAGCTCCATTGATGATATAAAATAGTGTGTAAATATTAAAGAAAAGTAGCTTATGAATTTTCTATAGATTGATACCAAGATCGTTTAATTGTATCAACTATAACTATCCCTAATTTAATTGATTTATAATTTAATTAAAAATTAATTTGTATTCAAATAATGTTTTAATTTTATTTAAAATCAATATATCTTGGTCATAAATAAAATATGTTTCAGTTTAATCACTGTTTAGTGTTACTTTGTTTTTTTATGTAAATTGCAAAGATTAATTATACGAAATACTATGCATATTATATATTATTAATATCGTCTCAAATTTAAAATGGATAATAAACATAAGATGGACTAATTAAGTAAGCATCACTTGCATAAATCGTTAAATAACAGAGAATTGGTCTATATATCCGATTGAAGAGGCAAACATGAGTATCGGGAGATAACTTGGAGAGTCAACTACTCATCAAGGTGGGGCAGGAGAGTCTCTAGTAGACCAAAGTGTAAGTATGGAACAAATCAACTAATAGTAGTACTATCCCTTGATTATCACTTCATTACATTCATCATTAAGGCAAGATTCCCAAAGCAAAACCAGTGGCTTCGTCCATCAAAACCATCTTGTAACAATCTCTAGCAAGACCAATAATAACTGTGACTATTTAGGCATCTGGTGGCTTATGCTAGTGTATGTCGAGCAGCTCATAGTGCATTATGAGTTAGAGAAGCAGATATGAAAACTTCATTAGAGCTGGGACTGTTGAGATTAAATCAAGTATTGAAAGAATGGTTGCGATAAAGTGCCGTATATATTTGCTACTTCTTAAAAATTAAACATCGACTCTCTAGGTATCTTTTTCTATTCTCTTGATTTGATAAGTGATATAGATGCTCAAATATATCAGAATGAATGAGAACTATATTAGTTGAGAAGCCAACGAGTGTCGAATGTACACATAGCAATTCATGATCCATCTACATTCATACTACTTAGATCATTTCTTCGTAATTGAAATCCTTTGGATAGAGTGAGAATACATCAAGGCACCTCATAATGCTACATAGAGAAAACCACTATATTAAGAAAGAAAAATGCCAGCAGACTGAAGAGATTGACAGACTAATCTGAATTAAATGGAGTATAAACGTAGTTTAAAAATATAAATACATACTCATTCTATAAAAAGTAATATTAAAAGTAAGTTCTTAAAAGATATATATTTATATACATTTCTTTAAAGGAAATGGAAGTAGACTTAGATATTTAGAAAAAAAGAATTCCTAATATTTAGAGTATAGAATTTACAAACAATAATTTTTAAATATCTTTTTGAACTTTCACAAATTCTTATAGGATCTCTATACTTCAAGTAGGATTTATTTATATTTATTACTAGGTAAATTCGAATGGCCTTTTGGGAGACAATGATTTTTGATTATTGAGATAATAAGAACTGTCGTAAGATAGCAAATGCCTCGCTGAGTGATGTTAATAGCTTGCTGCCAATCCCAAGTTTACTCCTCTCAATTTGGTAATAATTAAGAAAATCGAAAATGTCGAAAGCCTAAACTATCTACAAAAATTGGTGAATATGTAAGATATTACTGAAGACCACACATGAAACTATTCCCAGTATATGAAGTTCATGATTTTTGTCGTATTCCTCTTGCACATAACTTCTTTGAATGCCGATCTCCCATTATTCTAATTATGCTTCTCTT
>ARYC01003718.1:0-61322 GCA_000711775.1 Oxytricha trifallax
ATGCCTCGCAACGATTACTACTCTACAAGGTGCGAGAAAGATGCTAAATAAAGAATCAAGTAGTTTATACAAAACCAGAGTATCTCAATCAATAAAACATATGGCAGAATCAATAATAATAAAACCAAACTCAAGATCAGACATATTAATAGAGCAGATAGAGTTGTGGTTAAGTAAGATAAACTTCAGACCTCTTCCACACGATCCAAAGTGCATTTTGAGTGATTTAATTATATACATTTACTATAAATTTCACATTAAAACCTATTAATAACCCCAACCCCTAACAAATTCCCTACAAATCAAAGCACTTATAAACCTCATTAAGGGGTTTTGGGGTTTTGATTATTGGATCATTATGATCAAATAGTTAGTAATTTAAACGGACTCTCTATTTAAGTGAAAATTGATAAGACAAACTTTGATTAAAATCTAACTTATGGTGTATATTTGGAAGGTCCAACATCTTTTGCAATAAATGAAGGAATAGTAAATGTAAGCGATCTAATTCTCACAGGAACTCCTGGATAAAGCTATAGTAAGGATTTTCTAATATTTATAAACAAAAATAACCATAATTTTGTATTCTGAATCTGACAAGGAGGAAATTCCTGATTTGGAGTTTAAAATCATGATTAGATTGAGACTTTGTGAGATAGGCGAATAATTTACTGATTCAGGAAAGTAAAAAATTTACAATATACAATATAATAATTGTTATAGATGTATCCCTTGTCCATCTCCAGGAAGCTATCTTTTAGAAGTTTAGTCAAGTCCAGGTATGTGCAAACAATGTGATTCCGCAAGGTAATTATGTTATGGTGGTGCATAAACAGGTCCAAATAAAGGTTATTGGAGATCTTCAAATATATCTGAAAACTTCATCGAATGTTATAATCTTAATGCATGTCTCGGAAAACATTACTAAGAAGCTGCACCTGTGGGCGAATGTGCTTATGGATATAGAGGTATTTTATGTGCTGACTGTGATGCTAATTTAATCAAAATTAAGCAATTAATGTTTTGAGAGAAATGGAATTTTCAATTATAATTTAAATTTATCATTAATTTTGGATCCTCCAGCAATTATAAATGTGCAAAATGCCCTAATTTTATTGAAAACTATGTCAAAATAACCTTTGTTTTTTTATTAACAGCACTTGCTCTTATATTTCAGATTAGGTAATTAATATTATGATGTAACACTTATAGGCTTACATAAAAAAAAATAGTATATTTTACTAAACTAAACTCTTTATTTTACATTAAAGAGCTCAGCTGTGAGTACAAATCCAATATCAATTTATTTGAAGCTTCTTCTCAGTCATTTTTAAATGATATCTTTGACATAGTCTTATAGGCTTTTATGGCCAACATTTGTAAATTTTTTGAATTTTTATATTGCTTAGGTGCAAGGTTTCTTTGATTATACGACACCTATTATGTAAACAACAGATCAAATATTTTCGACTGATTCATATACCCAAACATATCTAGTGGAATTTTTTATTGTAGGAATTTATTTGATTTAAAAATTAAATTATAATTAATTAAATTAAATTAAATTAAAAATAAGTTGCATTTAACTTTCTGCAAACCTAGACAATATCGTACTTGTTCGATAGAAAATTAAAAATCAGCTGGACTTTATTAATTGCGGTACCATTTTATCTCAACGTTGAAGCGAGATAAATCAATATTAATTTTGGCAACAAATTTATCTAAACGAATCACCCAAAATTAATATTGATTTATCTCGCTTCAACGTTGAGATAAAATGGTATTGTCAAATAAAGTCCAGCTAATTTTGAATTCTCTATCGAATAAGTACAATATTGTCTAGGTTTGCAGAAAGCTAACTGCAATTTATTATTAATTTAATTTATATAATTATAATTTAATTTCCTAAATCAAACGTTTTCCTACATAAATAATACTTTAAGACTTAAATTTTCTTTAATTTTATTCATTCATAATATTAAAAAATTTAAAGTTTTAGCTAAAACTTATATAGCTTATCTTAAAGTAATTATCTATTTTTACTTTTTAAATTTTTTGCAAATTAATATGATTTACTATTATTTAGAAAAGAGCTATAAGTAAGATTAATTTCAAATCATAAGGTTTTAACCTAATGAATAAACTTTAAAGGTAATTTAATTTTTTTATCTTGAATTTTTTACATTTTAATCAATTAAATAAACATATCTCCGTAGTTAAATTAAAAAAATAATCCCTATTTTTCACTTAATTAATAGGCAGTATATGCTTTCGATTATTTTTTTAGCTTTATTGTCTGATTAATACAAGTGTTAATACTGAGGACAACAAAGAGTAATTTAATAGTACTATTTATTTATTTCACTTTTAGCTAACATTATTTCAACACCTACTATACAAAAGTATTTCTAATGGCAATATTACCCTATGTGACTATATTTCTATGCTTCCTTGTGTGGTCTTTTATTTCGTTGAGATTTAGACTAAGTTAAGATTAAAATTAAGTGTAAAAAGGGTACATTGTAACTAAATCCACTTCATCTCTGATTATTATACTATTCTTTTTCTATGCTAATTTTGTGTAGCTTCTACTTTCCATGTTTTAGTAAGCGTTCTTTTTTTATTCTCAAACTCAAAATAGATGCGATGATATTGATGGTGAATCGAGGATGCATGCATTTCTAGAAGTTAAGTGCTACAATGGACCTCACTATAGTAATAATTGAATGAAAGATTATTAAAAAGCTATCTAAATTTTTTTAATAATCGTTTATTATACTTTTGGACGGTTTTTATAGCTTTACCTTCCTTATTCGTATGGGGTGCAGGAATCCCATTCTTTGCTTTTGTTTTGTTAAGAAATCATAGGAAGTCTATTGAGAGTTATGAAACTAGAGAAAAATTAGGCTTCCTATACAAAGGATACAAATCTGAATTCTATTACTGGGAAATCATAATTATCTATAGAAAAGCCTTGATTGCTGTTGTAGCTACAACTCTTAACTCATTAGGGTCAATTTTTTAGGTATGATTTAGATAATTTAATTAAACTTTTTATAGGCTTTGATCGCTTTGGTTATTATTAGCTTGGCAACTTCAATTTATAACTTATTTTTTATATAAAACTATAGCTAATGCCAGACTGAAACCTTTCTATTAGAAATAACTTAATGATCTCGAAACAGTTTCCCTCATTGCTTCATTGCTCATGCTTTATTGTGGGCTATTCTTTGTTCAAGATAAACAATCTAGACATTATCATTAATATTTATTTTATTTAATCTGCCACAGCTACTGAATACTCAGACAAGAGAAGTATAGGTATTTTTCATAGAATATTTTTGATTATCATTTCATAGTGCAATTAAGTGAAGAAACGTATATTTTCTTCTTTTTCGTGATACTAGGGTCCAACGCTTGCTTTTTCATTTTATGGGTTTTCAGACTAATTTAAGAGTTGAGAATCTTGATTTTAAGAAAAAGTTAATCTTTATACTTCAATTTATTCGTGTGCAGAAATCAATACAGGTTCAACAGAGATCTTAATTCATTCATAAATTTAATATAATTTCAAAATCTTATTTAATTAAAATTTAATTTAATTTATGGTATAATTATCTTAAACAACTGAATTAGCAAAGACCATAATTATACAATATACTAATGAGTAAGAATATTCAAATTTAATTATTTATTTTACAGAAATAAGAAAATTGAAACAAGCTATAAATAATCAACAAATAGTTTTGGACGAGTAAACATTTCAGTATTTTAAGAGCCACATTTCCTTTTAGAACTATTATTTTACTAATATAACTTATTTTTATTTATAACCTTGAAAAGCAATCAGAATTGAAAAAGTATCATTTAAAAACATAATATTTCACAAACATTTATATAGACAAAAATCGAGAAGGGATAAGTAATAGAGTTTCAAGATTCAAAGAGTCCAAAAACAATAATTATAAGATAATTAAGAAGAGGAAATAAATTCGGAAGATTTTAAGTTTGTTGACGAAAAATTAGAGGTCGCAAATTATGAGCACAGAATAGCAAATTTGAATACATTTAGAGATAAAATGAAAAGTTATTCCATTAATAATGAAATAGAATTAATTTTTAATAAAAAATTAAAAGTATGAAAGGTTTTATTATAATATTTTTTTATCTCTTGTTTTCAAAATTAGATTAATTTCCTATTGAAATAAAAATACAGATACTATATACTGAGTCGTTTTTATAGTCAAGCTATTTTTTTATATTAATTTAAGATCTTGTTTGTTTTTTTTACATTTATATTACTACATTTTTCAAGATCAAAAAAAGCCTATGATAATTTATTTATAATATAAAGTAAAACTTTATGAGTTATAAATTAATTTAAATTTTTTAAACTTATAGAGTAATTTCTATTTAAATAATAAAAACCATGAATATAATGAATATGAGGATGGTATTAGAAATTTTCAAAAATAAATCAAAGAAAAAACCCAATTAAAATTCAAAGAAGAGTTAAGTTACAAGCTAAACAAGAAACTCCTTTAATTATATTAAAAATTTATATTTTATAGGAACAGCCCAATTCAAACTTAATAAATGCTAAGTTTAATAATTCAAAGTCCAAAACCCCTATAAAATCTAAAAAATTAATGAAAGTTATAGAAGATTCATCATAAAAATTAAATGAAAGTTCAAGACCTCTAAAATTTATTGATTAAGACTCTGAGAGCAATAAATCAATGATTGATGAATTCATATCCGATTATTAAATTGATAGAAGCATCATAGTAAATTAGGCTAAATTTAAGGAAATTAAATCAATAAACAACAAAAGGAAGAATGCTGCAAGTTAGCAATCTACGAAGAAAGTAAAAAACGATTCGATTTTCGTAAAAGACCTTCAAAATTAAATAGATACATATATATATATTCAATTGAATATGGATAATTTTAATATTAATATTTATTATAATCAAAGTAATGGCTAACATATATAGGAAGACATTTAGGACATAAAATAGAACAAAACGATACAAATTAAGAAAAAAAAACTAAATATTTTTAAATTTTGATTAGGAGATCTTCAATAAAAAATGATAAAATTACATATTCCAATAAGTATAATTATAAATAACATCTTTTGATTATTTTAAATCATTTGTTAATTTCTTTATATTAAAGAGAATTAGATGCACAATAAAATTCTCAAATTAAAAGATTGTGGTAAATAGGTTTTATTTTACTCCTAATAATATTATTCAAGCAATTTATCATTTAAATCTTGAAACTTTATATTTATTTTTGATTATTTTACAAAATTATTTACATTATAGGTTTTAACCAATAAGTTAAAATTTATTTTGAAAACTGTTAAATTATAATTTTTTCAAGAAATTTTATAGAAATTCTATGACTTTAATTCAATAAAAATTTATAATACAAAATTACAAATGAACTTTTATCTCATTGTAATTCATATTTATTAGCAGAAAGCATATAATATTATTATTCATATTAACATTTAATTGGCTTTGAATGTTTTATAGTAATAAAAAGTAATAATTAATAGTATTGAATTTATATTTATTCCAATTTTCTATAATAGTTCAGGCTCTTAATTTTAAATCATAAATTACCTCTCTGTCTATAATCTCTCCTTATATTAATAGTAGTCAAAAATAGAAGTTAATTTAAGCTTTTGAGTCTTCCCTCATTGCTTTCTTTGTCAGCTCAAAGTTGCATCTGTTGAGGTAGATTACAAACCACATAAATAATTTATAGGAATTTACAGATAAATTTCAAAAAACAAAGAGTAAAAAAAGTTTATATTTATTTTTTTAAAGAATTTAATTGAAAAGTAATTCTTATAAATAGAGTATTATGTCAGGTTTGATTCTTCTATTATTGGGTAAATAAATAAATTACTGTTGTTAAAATGAATAAGAATTCACTTTGATATTTTATCAAAATTAATTTCATTCATTCTATTAGAATTGTTCTTTTTTGACATTAGATTAGCCTTCTTTAGCTCCCAAATCCTTGCTAAAATTTGAGGTTTACTAGCCAGATACAGAGGTCTAGGATATGGGTTGCTATTATTAGACTCCAGTAGAGTATTATGAGGTTTAATAGCCTGGTTGATTTGACTGTAATTATTGTTTTTAGCCAAGTCCCTCTGAAGATTGCAACAATAAAATAGTGCAATTAATTAAAACGATCTACAT
Organism: Oxytricha trifallax; assembly: GCA_000711775.1. Taxonomy (NCBI): domain Eukaryota; phylum Ciliophora; class Spirotrichea; order Sporadotrichida; family Oxytrichidae; genus Oxytricha; species Oxytricha trifallax. The sequence goes on from ARYC01003718.1 coordinate 6,225, forward strand.
CAATTAAAAATTATCTAATTCAGAACTTAAGTTTTTTTTTTTCAAATTTGCAACATTTTTGGATCATCAATTCTTGTTTCAGCTTCTATGGCATCTTGCTTCTTGCACCATTCGTACACGTGTTTCTAATTGTCCTTGTCTAAGAAGCTCACATTCAAGTAATCCTTCTTATTGGTGTCATCGTTGAGCTTAACTTCATTCTGATACTTCACGATTCTCTGTGGTGCCAAATTTTTCTTCTTTACATCCTCAAAACCATTAATATTAGTGCAAAATTTAAACCTCAGAATTGTATTGTATCAAATAAAATAAATTTATCTACCTCAAGGAAAGTTTAGAGAATATTCTGATGTTTTCCTCCAACGTCTTCTCTGAATGTGATACACTTTTAGAGTGTATCGATGTCACAAGGAGGGTCACATTCAATTTCTCTCAAAAGATGTGGAATTTTCACTCCGTCCTTCTCTTTGGTTGTCTCCAAAGTTCTATATTTAATTCTCTTTCCATCGATCACTTCTTCTCTTAGATTTTATATAATTTATTTGCTAAAAATAAAATTATAAAAAAAACAATATTTATCAATAATTAAAAATAAATATTTTTTCATAATTTATAATAAACAACTTAGTTTAATTAATAATAAAAACCCCAAAACCTCTGTAAAATTTTAACTGAGCCTTTTAATTTATTATTTAATGCTGTATAGAAATTAACACTTATGCTTAATCCATCCAAATAGATAAATCAGATAGTTTTATGCTTTGATTTTTGGGCATCCACCAATCTTAATCCAAGGGCCAGGTATAGAAGACCCATATATTGGAAAGAATAGATCCAGCACCTTGCTCGTTCATCGATTTCCTTGGGGAGGTCTCATATGGTGTTTCGCTACCTTTTTAAGTTATAAAGCAAGTAATCAACGGGTAATTTAATAGAGTTTATCTATTTAATAATCGAAATAATTATATTTCTTTGAGAATTATAGAAATAAAAGCAACCTAATATATTTACTACGCTTTTCTTTAATTAACTCTATAATAAACTTAAATAGATAATTCTAGTCATAAATTGCTTTTATGATTTGTAAAATTGTTAGTGTTTTTTGCCTAGTCAAACTAAAAATAATTTTGGGTAAAAGTTGGACGACTTTCTTAAAGAAAAAATATCTGATGTCTTTTAGCGTTAACTTGTACAATTTTCAATTAATTTAATAAGGGGTTTCTGGGTATTAATATAATTCTCTTGAATCTACAGAGTGGTAGCTCTTTTCATATGTTGAGCTTTGTGGCTAGATTTGTCTTTGTTTGAAATCCTGACTCTGTAAAATTAGATTTCTATTTTGGAACATTTCGTTCTCAAATTTATCGAATGATCTATCTAGCATGCAGTCCATCATCTCGAACTGTCTCCAAATGTTCAAGTTCATGCTAAATGGGTCCCAGCGTTATAAAATCCAATCACCTCCAAACATTTAATAATATATACTAAATCTAATTCATAAAATTGAAATATACGTTGTATTATTTATTTTATATACTAGTTCATAAAAAATTATAGATTAAAAATCATTTAAATTATAGAAAAATAGTTCTAAATTGTCTAAAGAAAGAATTGTGATAAGACAATTGTTTATAAATATAAGAAAACTAAAAAAACCATCATGATGACATAATTTCATATTGACTCAAGAATCATTATGGTAAAATTGGTAGCTACTTACATAGTATATTATAGTTGTAAAATTATTATAGAGATTAAATAATTACCGCCTTAAATAAGGTAAAATTGTATGATCGAGGATTATCAATTTATAAATAAATATAATGTAAATCAGCCTAATTTATATCATTATATTATTGCTTTTACAATTGTTTATCAAGTTACTAATTTTAACAAGTTCTATATGCTATAAATAACATGTGATTGTCCTAGTATATTAATCTATTTAGAATCTTTAACGAAAATACCCATTATACATCATTATAGTCTTATGTTACCATATTATGGAGTAAATTTTAGATTAAAATATTTAAAAATATTTAAATAGAAAAAATATTTAAAATATTTTTTATCAATCAGTTGAATTTTAAAACAAACATATAAATAATCTATAGTTAGTTAATTTGTGAAATTAAATTATAAATTTATTTCATATAATTGTAAATATTATCATTTAATACTTTGTTCTTGATATAAATTATTATTTTTATCAATAGAGAATTAAAATTTAGGTGGATTTAATAAAGAGTGTTTTTTAATCTTTTCCCTTTCAAAAAATACTTTTAAATTTGAGTGATTAATTTAGTCAATTTTAAAGTCACAAATAAAAAGATATCTAAAATTAGGATAAAATATAGATAAATTATAACATCAATATCAATCCAGATAATTTTTTAATATAAAATGTTTCAAACTCTCTTTCTAAACTGCACAAATTATTTTCTAATTTTATTTTAATTCAAAAATATATTAATAATTTGATTTTTTTATTTATTGTACTTTAATAATAATTCTGATTTATATATTGAATTACAATAAGAAATTGATAGTAAAGTAGTGTTAATTGTTAATAATAAAGTAATTAAAATTAATATTTTATAATTTAGAATTGCGAGTAGTTGTTTTTATAATGACATATTATAAATTAAATGGATCAATAAAAATATACTTTTGAAGATAAAGTTCAAAGAAACTCTAAAATAACTATAAATTTTGATAGTGCAAAGTACAAAATAGACTGGCTTTTTATACTAGTATTAATTACTAATATTTAAAACCATCAACTTTTACATATTATTTAATAAAAATTCAATATTGTAGAAATACATTTGAATTTGGAAAATTAATTATAATTAAATATAATATTAATCAAAATAATGGCAGTTAAAGTTGACCAATTTAAACGATCTTGGGATTATTCGAGAGGGAATTGAAAATTAGCTGGACTTTACTATTGGTGGTACTCTTCAATTTCATCCCTGGAGCGAGTTAACTCGACATTAATGTGAGTTAATGAATTTAAATGTGATTAATTAATGTCGAGTTAACTCGCTCCAGGGATGAAATTGAAGAGTACCACCAATAGTAAAGTCCAGCTAATTTTCAATTCCCTCTCGAATAATTCCAAGATCGTTTAAATTGTTCAACTTTAACTCCCATTATTTTGATTAATATTATATTTAATAATTATTAATTTTCCAAATTCAAATATATTTCTACAATATTGAACTTTAATCCCCACACCTTTTACTAATCAAAATTCAATTAAAAGTGAATAGTTTTAAAATTTTGATTAATAACTTTATTAAAAATAAATTTTTAAATAAAAATAAAAGTGAGTTTCTTTCACTTTATATGGATTTTGAAATTATCATTTTAAAATAATGCTTAAAATATATTTAAATTAAAAAATAACATTAGTTGTAAAATCATTGGCAATATTTAAATTCAATATTGTTTTTTATTTTTTTAACTTTATTGTAGCTTATCATATTTATTTTAGCACCAAGTATATAATAACATTATATTAATTATAGTACTTAATTGATTTTAAATGTTTTTAAGTAATAAAAAGTAATGATTTATTATCCAATTTCTAGAATATTCCAAGCATTCTTAAATAAATCATATATTATCTCTCTGTTTATATATCTTAGTTTTGTAGTATAACGAGTAATCATTTCAAATTTTTTAGATTTTTCTCAATCTTTTCTTTATCAACTCAGAGCTGCATTTGCTTAGGTAGATTAAATCTATAAATTTATGTTTTATAAAATTAAAAGTCAAATCTGCATAGATTACTGTAGTATTTAAGATTTATTTAATAATGGATTAAATTATAATTGAAATTTATGGTAAAGCCCCAAAGATTAATTGAGACAGGAGGATTGGGGTTAAGAGCAAATAAATTAAATATTAACTGTTATTGGCGTATAATTATAATGTTTAGGCTAATTATTAAAACAATTGCCTCAATTAATGCCCTTACATAATAATCCAATCAGGGTGTGTAAATTTAATTTTAGCCTAATTACATTTAATTTTAGCCAATAATTATTAAATCTTAATCTAATTGTTCTTAACTTCAATTCTCATGTCTTAATTGATCTATGGGGTTTATTATTTTAAGGTTTGATTCTTCTATTAGGGTGAATAAATTAATTAATTTCCTTTCATATAATTTAGCATTTTTAGATTTAAAAATACTATAACTTAAGTCCCTCCTACTATTAGAATTATTCTTTTGTAACATTTTATTGATTTAATTGAGATCCCAAATCCTTGCTCAAATGTGGAGGCTACTGATGCTATCCACTTCCCATATTAAAAACTAGTAATTTAAGTAGAATTTAAGGTAAGGTATATTTTCCATATATTGCTGGCTTGCACCAGTGCCAATCTCTTTCTGTTGCTGCTACTGGCCAGATATAGCACCCTGTGAAGAAACTTACTATTATTAGGCACCAGTATAATATTATGAGGTCTACCATCCTGGCTGATTTTGCTGTAATTATTGTTTTTTGGCTTTCTGAAGATTGCAACAAATAAATTTGTCACTAAATTAAGTTAATTGAAGACTCCGTTTAACTTTCTAATAAATTATCAACATAAATTTGCAACATTTTTGGATCATATATTCTTGTTTCAGCTTCTATGGCATCTTGCTTCTTGCACCATTCAAAACCCCAAAACCCTTTAATGAGGTTTATAAGTGATTTGATTTGTAGGGAATTTGTTAGGGGTTCGGGTTACTAATAGGTTTTAAAGTGAAATATATCGTAAATTTCATAAATTTAATTACTCAAAATGCACTTTTGGATCATATGGGAGAGGTCTGAAGTTTATTTTACTTAACCAAAACTCTATCCTTTCTAATGTTATGTTTGATCTAGAGTTTGGTTTTAAGATTATTGATTCTGCCATTTATTTTAATGATTGAGATACTCTGGTTTTGTATATAAATTACTTGATTCTTTACTTAGCATCTTTCTCACACCTTGTAGAGTAGTAATCATTCCGAGGCATATCGCACTCTATTATTATTGCTGGTAAAGCCCACACATCCCATTGATAGTCTCCATCTCTCCAGTCTTCTCTTTCAGGATAATAGCCTGGAGTTCCCATAACACTTCCTAGCCTTGATACTTCTACCCTTAATGCTCTGTTGAAGTCAATAATTGTCACTCTTACAGGTAAAAAGTTTATCATAATATTCTCAGGCTTCAAATCTCTATGAACAAAGCCTAACTTATTAACACTTTTATACCTTGTAAGGTTTAAGTTGCTATCAAAGCAAGCTACTTATGATTCCTTTGATCAGTAATAAAATCTCTGAGGGTCATTTCATAGAGTGGGAGTCTGAAAGCAACATGATCCTTCGCAAGGAGAACAGCATCTAACTTGATTAAGTAACTACACTCTTTAAACTTTGCTTGAGTGAGCACTTGATACTCATTTGTAAACTCCATCGAGTATTTATCATCACTTAAGAGATAGTTGAAGGGATAAACCTTGTATGCAGACTGATCATCATTGATAACTTTCTTATCAAAGGAGTCATCTAATATAAGGTAGCTTTAAAGTGAAGTGTCTAGGTCAATTTAGGCAAGAACAGGAATCTTTTTATATTGAATTTTAATCACGATATTAGGGATTTCGGATGCTAGTAGGTTGCGTGATTACCTCACATATTCTGATTCACTAACTTGTTCAAGCTCTACCACTTTCGAAGATTCTCTTGCTTTTCTTTTGTTTAGTAACTTCAATTCATCTTCATGCTTTTCAATCTCTAAATCTTTCTTGTCAGCTTTTAAAAGATGCTTCCTTAAATCTCTTGTATGAGAATACTGCTTATGGCACTCAAAGCAATCATACTTTCCATAAACTTTATCATGCTTTAAGTAAACAGTAGGCATGGCTTCCCTATGCTCTTTCATATGCCTATACCAACTAGATTTATGAGCGAAGTCTCTATCACACTTAACACAAAAGTAGACTTCTACTACATCAGTTTGCATAGGAATTTCATTAATACCTTTCCTCCTCTCTATTCACCACACACTTATTTTCTATTATTAATTTATATTTTAATAACAGACCTCAAGTGATAGCTCTGCTAGTTCTTTAAGAAAGTTCATCTCACAGCTATCACACTTTTTATGCTGCCAAAGGTAAGTATCAATTAGTTTGATGGAAGTGCTGCTGTTTTTCTTAAAATGTTAGAGCTCATAATTAAATTTGAATTTAAAATTATAAAACTGCCTCTATAACTAAAAGCTTATATGAGAGCTCCCCAACCATACAAGTTTCAAGGGAAGTTCTTAGAGAATGAGAGAAGAAAAATGAGTGCTAAGAGACGATCCAGCTCTAAATATGATGAGAAAGTAACCATTTTTACTTAATAATAAGTTGATTACAGCACGTACCGATTTAGGAGGTGCACCTAATTAAGTACGTACAGCTTTAGGAGGTATTTTGTGATTTTATGATTAAAATTAGGATGCTCCTAATTAAGTACTAGCATTAATTAATGCTCCTATTAAGTACTCGCATTCTAAACCCCAAAACCCCTTAATGAGGTTTATAAGTGCTTTGATTTGTAAGGAATTTATTAGGGGTTGGGGTTATTCATTGGCTTTAATGTGAAATTTATAGTAAATGTATTTAATTTAATCACTTTTGGATCATGTGGGAAAGGTCTGAAATTTACTTTACTTAACCACAACTCTATCTGCTCTATTGTTATGTCTGATCTTGAGTTTGGTTTTATTATTATTTATTCTGCCATATGTTTTATTGATTGAGAGACTCTGCTTTTGTCTATAAAATATTTGATTCTTTGCTTAGCATCTTTCTCGCACCTTGTAGAGTAGTAATAATTGCGAGGCATATCGCACTCTATTATTATTGCTGCTAAAGCCCACACATCCCACTAAAAGTCTCCATCTCTCCAATCTTCTCTTTCTGGATAGTACCCTTGAGTAATCATTACAGTTCCAAACCTAGATACTTTCACTCTTTAAGCTCAGTTGAAATCGATTATAACTACTCTTACTGGTTAAAAGTTTATCATAATATTCTCAGGCTTTAAATCTCTGTGAACAAACCCTAACTTGTGAAGCTCTTTTATACCTTGTATGGTCTGAGTTGCTATTTATCCAAGCTAACTTATGATTCATATGATCTGTAATGAAATCTCTTAGGGTCATTTCATAGAGTGGGAGTCTGAAAGCAACATGATCCTTGGCAAGGAGAACAGCATCTAACTTCATTAAGTATCTACACTCTTTGAACTTTGCTTGAGTGAGTACTTGATACTCATTTGTATACTCCATCTAGTATTTATCATCACTTAAGAGATAGTTGAAGGGATACACCTTGTATGCATACTGATGATCATTGATAACTTTCTTATCAAAGGAGTCTTCTAATATAAGGTAGCTTTAAAGAGAAGTGTCTAGGTCAATTTAGGCAAGAACAGGAATCTTTTTATATTGAATTTTAATCATGATCTTAGTGATTTCGGATGCTAGTAGGCTGCGTGATTTCTTCACATATTCTGATTCACTAGCTTCTTCAAGCTCTACCACTTTCGAAGATTCTCTTGCTTTTCTTTTGTTTAGTAGCTTCATTTCATCTTCATGCTTTTCAATCTCTAAATCTTTCTTGTCAGCTTTTAAAAGATGCTTCCTTAAATCTCTTGTATGAGAGTACTGCTTATGGCACTCAAAGCACTCATACTTTCCATCAACTTTGTCATGCTTTAAGTATACAGTAGGCTTTGCTTCCTTATGCTCTTTCATATGCCTATACCAACTAGATTTATGAGCGAAGTCTCTCTCACACTTATCACAAAAGTATACTTCTACTACTTCAGTTTGTATAGGAATTTCATTAATACCTTTCTCCTCCTCTCTGTCTCCCCCACACTTATTTGCCATTTATTTTCTATTATTAATTTCTATTTTAATAACAGAGACTTCAAGTGATAGCTCTGGTAGTTCTTTATGAGAGTTCATCTCACAGCTATCACACTTTTTATTGCTGCCAAAGGTAAGTCTCATTTAGTTTGATGGAAGTGCTGTTGTTTTTCTTAAAATGTTAGCGCTCATATTTAAATTTGAATTTAAAATTATAAAACTGCCTCTATAACTGAGAGCTTATATGAGAGCTTTGCAAGCCTACAAGTTTCAAGGGAAGTTCTTAGAGTATAAGAGAAGAATTATGAGTGTTAAGAGACGATCCAGTTCTACATATGGGTGAGGAAGTAACCATTTTTACTTTCAATAATAAGTTGATTATAGTACGTACCGATTTAGGAGGTGCACCTAATTAAGTACGTACTGCTTTAGGAGGTATTTTGTGATTTTATGATTAAAATTAGGGTGCTCCTAATTAAGTACTAGCTTTAATTAATGCTCCTAATTAAGTACTAGCATTTTAGGAGCTGCTCCTAATTAAGTACGTACCAATTTAAATTTAAAAATATGGAACTATAAAAGTAGAAATTGATATCAATCTCTCAAGTTTGAAACCAGTTCTCAAAACCTTCTCCATATCCTTCTTAGAGGTTGACCTCCTATAGGATGCCCATATTTAATAGTAAGTTTTACTGAGGTATATAATTGAAATCAATAAACTTAAATTTGAATATCATTTCTTAGATCTGTAAACAAGATGGAGTCAATGAATGATGCAATGAAAAGAGTGCAAGCACAAGAATTGATTCAAAGATTTAGAAGCAAGGAGGATTTGCATCGCTACCTGGTGCAGCAAGGTAATGAACTCATAGTAACTAATCTTGATTATGTAGTTGGTTTGTTCCTGCCAACGATGGAAGGTACTAAAATTTCATTTCTAAGAGCAATACTCTGCGAAGAGAAGAAAGCATTGAAAACTTAAGATGTAAAGTTTGCAGAGATTCCAAACTATCCAGAGATTTCAGTGACTAACTTATATGATGATGCTATGAACGACTCAGAGGTTTCGCAGTACCTGCCTACTAAGAAGTAGTTGTCAAATAAACTACCTGAAAGAAACTACTTCTTTGGCATACTTGCAACGATTAAAGGAGATTACTTGAAAGAAATTATTCAAGAATCTCATAAGAAAAGGTACAGCATCTCTTCAGAAGATAAGGACAAACAAGGGATCAAGATAAGTGAGAGCTGGCTATCAGAGCTGCAGAAGCACCCTTATATTTCAAGTAAGATTTGTAGTTTAACTCTTTAGAAAAATCTGGTACTGGCATCTTCTTGATGAAGGAATAGAGCAAGCTTCACAGAGAGCGAAAGTCGCAGACAAAGTATGAAGTCAGCAAGAGACTTTATTCAAATATTTAGCCTCCAGAGTCAATGAACATAGATGCTGGAGCTGGCAGCAAGAGAAGAAACCTAGGAGGAGGGAAGCAAGAAGTAGAAGAAAAGAAAGAGAAGCCAGCTCCTTCTAAAGAATTTTAAATGTGACTTATATATTCATTAACTTAACTACAAAACTTATTTATATACATTCACTCTCCCTTCTTTAGCACACTTTTAAACCAACTAATTATCTACTCTCTTCGCTGAGCTTTTAATAAAGTCTACTGTATCGATAGGTAGGTCATGCATCAAGTGGTATAGCAGCAGTTTCTTGTAATGACCTTTTAATATTCCCCAGTAGAACTCAATTCCATTAAACTATGGACTGTAAGGTACGTTGAACACTGGCGTTATTCTAAGTTGTTCATAACTCTTCCTTGTTTCTTTAGTCTTATGAACAGAAAGATTATCAACAAACAGTATAATCTCTTATTCAGGGTACTTCTCTCTCAGCTGTTCTAAGAACTTGATATACTGCTCTGTCTTAATAGAGCGAGGATGAATAACATAAGTTTCTAAACCAGCATCCTCGCTAATTCCTCCAAGAATTGCCATTGTTTATACCTTGACTTTCTAGTCATATACTTCTATATTACTATGCCTCTTATACCAAGACTTCTAGATGAAAGTGTTGAAGGTAAACACAGCCTCGTCAGCATGAATAAACTTAATATTATTCTATAATGCTCTCTGCATTTAATTATAAATATAATTTAAGTTGTTGTTGTAAAATGGCAGAATGAAATAAATCACTCTCTTGATACGATTAACACCTTTGTAAGATATACCATTTCGTTTATAAATGTTTGCAACAGACTATGGAGAGATCTTCAACTCAGGGAACTGGCGGTGAAACATAATAGCTCGTTAGTCGAGAGAGAAGTGAGCCCAATACTTCAAAGTTTTTTCATTAATAAGATAGTCAATATGCTTTTATAGAAACTTTGACTTCCTCTTAGGCTAAGAATTTAGCTATTATTGCTTTAATTACACAGCTTTCAAGCAGAGAAAGCGAACAGTTGATGGACTACGCTTTAAGAGCAGTGCAATAGAGTTATAGTTCAGTACTGGTTTGACTTATTCACTATACATATCACATCCATATCGCAGTTTAAACACTAAATCTATATACTCTTCATCATAAATAGACCCCAAAAGCTTGCAATTTTAGTCTCGCATTTAATTATTACTCCAACCCTAACAAATTCCCTACAAATCAAAGCACTTATAAACCTCATTAAGGGGTTTTGGGGTTTTGAATGTACCCTAAACTTTTCTCTGCAATGATCAAGTTAAAATGAAGCAAAACTAGCTTACTCATACTTAAAAATAGCAAAAATAGGAACTTATAAATAAAGCAAAATTTTTAACTAAAAACCTTAAAAAAGATATTGCTGAGGGAAGCTATCTTTATAGATGATATAGGTTTGGAAAACATTGAGCATTAGCTTTAAATCGATAATGTAATAAATTTGATAAAGTAGCAATTAATAATGTAAAAAGAATAAAAGTTTATCAATAAATCTAGATCGTAGACTGAGGAATCTTCTAAGAAGTCATAAAAAGATTAAGTTAGTAAGAAAATGAGAAAAAAAAATAGTTAGTTTATAAGCAAAAAGTAATTAATGATTTATGAATGATATTTTATTAAATAGTTATGTAATTTTAAATTCTTATATACTCATTCATTATATAAAAATATTTTAAAATTCTGAAATATAAAATTTTTAGATAATTAGTTTTTATTGTATTATAATTTCAAAATGAAAAGTTAAAAAATGCTATTCCATTTATTTATCTATATTCTTGTAAATGTGAAATTAGTAAGAAACTCTTGTGATATTTAATCTGTAGAAATAAACAACAACTGTTATTGTAAGTATTAATTTATATTGCCACTCTATTTTATACATAGTAAACTATTCCATAAAAATTGGCTTACATTCTCACTTATATAACATTACTTTGCAATAATTAACTAAAGCATTTTTAGCATGTAAAACATTAATAAATGGGTGCTTTTAATGCCATCTTTCAAATAAAGATCTAACATCTAAACAAGAAAATCTCATTTGTGATTAATGTGTCAAATTAAAGCAAATTTGAGATAATATTTGTTGTTTAATATTGAATATACTATTAAAAGCATTTAATTCATAATTAATGCGTTGATGGTTTGTATTTATTCCAGAACACTACTTAATTACAATTATTTATTATACAAAATATTTTAATAATTAGTTTCAATTAGTTTTTTATCATCAATATTTTATTTTTTTTTCTTCATTTATTCATATTATTGTAGGAATACATTCAAAATTGGGAAATTATTTATAATTGAATTATTAATATATCAAAATCTTGGCAGTTAAAGTTGGCCAATTTAAACGATCTAGGGCTCATTCAATAGAGAATTCAAAATCAGCTGGACTTTGTTAATGGCGGTACTATTTTATCGCATCCATGGAGCGAGATAACTCGACTTTAATGTGAGGGTACAATTTAATGAATTTAGAGGTGGTTAATTAAAGTGAAGTTATCTCGCTCCAGGGATGCGATAAAATAGTACTGCCATTAACAAAGTCCAGCTGATTTTGAATTCTCTATCGAATGAGCCCTAGATCGTTTAAATTGACCAACTTTAACTGCCAAGATTTTGATATATTAATAATTCAATTATAAATAATTTCCCAATTTTGAATGTATTCCTACAATATTAATAATTTTAATGTAAAAATTAAAGAAAAATTCCTTATTATAAATTTAAACATTATTTTATATTTCTTTTTATTAAAAGATATTCATATATTTTATTTCTTAAAAAATATACCTAAAATATTTGTATTTTTTATACATAATTGTATTTATATTGTAGAAATGGAAAACCTGATAAATTGGCTCTTTTATAATAAATCTTCCTTTGGCTGTATATTTTATAAATATAAATTATTGGTGCATCTAAAAAATATCAAAAAAATTAATGCTAATGAATAATTTTTTTAAATAATTTTTTATTATTTAAATTTATATAGATTCTTTTATTATTAATAAAGGTACCATATATTTTAACGTATCCTTTTACTACTTCAATGTATGGTAAACAATATAGATACACAGAGTGTGTGGAAGACTCTAAAACTTAAACCTTTTAAATGGTATTATATCAATATTTTATAACAGAAGATAGTTAAACAACTAAATTATTAATACACAACAAAAAAATGAAAAACTAGTAAACTCTAAAAAATGTCTATTAATTTTCTTAACAAACTCCTATATTTTTTAAAAATTAATTCTAAATCTATGTAATAAAAAGTTATAAATACCTTTTCAATTGAGTTAAAAGGAAAAGATATTCAAGCTTATTATTTTTATTTTAATAAAAGTTGAATTTAATCTATAGTCCATATAAAATATATTGTATAATGGAAGACTTTAAATAAATTCGTTCACATATTTCTTTAATTTCATTTCACATATCCAAATCAAAACCTCAAAAAATATTTTTGTTCATTATTTTTTCTTTGATAAAATTCTGCGCTTTTTTTTTTTAATAATCCTCATTAGTTTATCAATTAAATGTTGTTTAAAGCAAAATTTTGAGTTAATTTGTGTTATATTAAACTTTCTAATATTTATGTGCATCATTAAATGAATAGACTATTATTAACATGAAAAAAAATTGTCATTATTTTATGTTTTACATAAGAATTAGCTATATTTATTCTATCGTAATTTATCTAGTAGAATTTTTGCATTTAGACTGCCCATTAATGCATCATAGTTACATCAATGATTATGAAAATTGAGCTTGCTTGAAAATGGGAGATGAGTGCTAAATTACTAATTAAGCCATTGGGTGTGTAAATTTATGATAAAATTAAATTTAATCAATAAATAATTTAAATTGTCACGAAGGAGCAGAAGAACATGGCTATATAACAAAATTTATATATTTTAAAATTAGAAAATAGAAATTGTTCGAAAAATATATTACTAAAATAATTTTAAGTTGGTTCAAATACAATTTCTAAAGAAATTTTCTGAAAAATCCCTTTGCAAAAATAATTTGGTATTATAAAATAAAGCCTCATAATTATTATCAAAATATAAATTTTAAAAGAACTATCATTTTAAAATTAATGATATTTAATAAAAATTATATAAAGCCTCTAATAAGGTAAATTATTTTAGTAAGAAGTTGACAAATTAAAAAGAATTAAGGTAATAAGTTAATATAGGAAGGAATAATGAAAAATAACGTAGAATTACAACCAAAATGATTGTAGTTTAGCAAGTTTTTTTAGTATAGATATATAATGATCTATTCTAAACATGTATATATTCATAAATTTTTTTTAATTACCATATGGGAGAATCAAATGCCAATTAATATTAAAATATACAAATTAGATCTCTATGTTAAAATTTAAAATCCCATATTTTAAAAAAATCACTTTAGGCAAATAAGTTTTAGCAATATTCTAACGTATAAATAAGATATAAAACTAAAGATTAAATTTAGAAATATTTTATAATTTTGGAATCATTTTATTATTATATAATGTTTCTATTAATTAAATTATAGGATAAGCTTGAAAGATGGGAAACAGTATTTAACAATAAATTTGTTGAATATGAATATAAATAAAAATAAAATAGTAAATTATTTTTATATAGAAATATTATAAGTTATAATATTGATTGTGAAGGTATGATTAAGAAAATACTAATATTATTATAGCTTGTATGAATCAGGACATCTGTTCAAAATGTCAGACAATAAACACCATTAAAATATTTTAAAAATATAGTTTATCCAATAATTTTTCTATAAATTTAAAAGCAACACTAATACTTAATGTGATAAATGCTATTCTGGCATTAATACAGATTGCAATACCTCTTCACTCGTTTTAAGTATACTTCCAAACATTTTATAATTTATAAATATAAATAAAAATAGTTTTAACAATGGTTATATTGATCAGAATGGAATAATTCAATCTTGTGTACCCGGATATAAAATATTATTACGAAATTAATGATTATTTAATAAAAAATATAATTTCCTTCAATCTAAACAGGCAGAATATTTGATCAAAATCTTGCAAATAGGAATAAAATCAAAATAATGATAGTCATAATAACTTATATAAGATTAAAAGAATTAACAAAATTTAATTTTAATTAATGTTTTTTTTTGAAATTGCTCTAAAAAGATAATAGAGAAAAAAAATTTAATTCTTGAATTTATTCAGTTTAATTTATTTATTCAACTTAATTTAATATAAATTGCAAAAATGTTAATTTTCAGATTTTTATTATACTATCAAAACTAATTAAGTTAGTGTAAGCAATGCTCAGTAACAAAATGTAAAATGTGTGAGCCTCTAACTGGTTAAGGTTGTACATTATGTGAACCATACTACTACTTTCAAGCTGGAACTAACACCTGCCAAAGTAATATAACGATAATTTTTTAAAAAAAACTATTTTAAGAATGCAATAAAATGAGCAATATTAATGAGAATTGTGTTTCTTGTGATGAAACGTAATGCTTAGCTTGTGATAATGGATATTTGTTTAATGGATAGTGCATCAATAATTGTCCTGGGGGTTTTTATGGAGTGAAGGAATATTCAAAATTTGGATAAGTTAAAACTTCTAGGTGTTAAAGTAAGTTTGATTTTAAATTTTTAAAGTAATTCGTTAATCTTTTATAATAGAATGTTCTGATGATTGTAAGAATTGTATTGGGCCTGATTCAACTTAATGCATATCATGTCAAAGAAATTTCTACTTGAAACATCTTATATCTAATAAGTTTATTTATTATTTAAAACTTGGCAGCAATACCACCATTAATCCTACTATTTAAGGTTAATGCTTTATAAAACAACAATCTAATATATTCTTCGAAACCTCTCTCTTTGTTTAACCTTAAGAATCAACAATCCCAATTTCTTAATAAAATGGTTCACTTAATAACCCATTTGATAACATCTATAATGCCCTGATTAAAGCATAGGAAATAAGTGCTTTATATTAAAAATCAATAATCAATATTTTTCTTTAAAAAGGGGATCATTATTTATTAAGAAACATGACAGCACGTTATACACCAAGAGACGCTTTTGATAATGATAATCTAAACATTCAAATTATTATCCAACCATTTTATTGCTAAGCTAATGAATCAATTGATCCTACTTTATGCTATGATGATTAATAATCCAAGGTATAATAATTATTTAATATGTACCAATAGTACAATTATAATAATAATTACTATAGTCCTATTGAATAAAATGCGATCAAGTTTTGCTTTAGAAATTTATCAATCTTTGGAATTGAGAAATGTTATAATGGATTCCCTTGATTCCTCTATTGATTGTGAGTTATGAAATTATTACAAATAAATTTTATAATGACTTCTCCTTTAAATTCTCACAAACTTTCTCATCTAATGTGTACACAGACTATATTAAACTCCCTTTTTATAGTGTTTGTCTAAAAGAATTATCAATGCCTTTTCTAGAGATAAAAATTGAATCATAGCGATATCATTATTAATAATAATAGTTAATTTTTATTAATGAATGCTGCAGTTTCAATTCTCAAAACATACCAATATGTGGAAATGACTTCCTAATAGATATAATGACAAAATTACCGTAATTCAATTCATATTATTTTTTACTAGAAAATATATAGGACCAATTTATGTATATTTTCAGATTAAGGGAAAGTATTTATAAATTATTTTAAAAGAATCTATTAACATGTAATGTTATAAGTTTAAGACTTCTACATCTGCAAATCTTGAATATCCCTAGAAACTAACATTAAATGTAAAATTAAAATAAAATTTAATTGATAATATTTTAGAATACTATCTTCAAAAATATGTTGTATCCATTCAACTCACTGATCGGCTTTAACAATTAAATCTTTATTTTTTGTTAGTAAATTTGTCTAATTAAATAATTGGGGAGCATAGATAACTATTTTCAATAGTTCTTTTGATAAAATATCAAATTGCGGATCACTCATAAAAAACCATAAATCTAATCTAAATACAACAATGATAAATTTCAATTCAGACATTTTAAAGGTAAGAATTTGATAATTTTCTTACTTTTTTATTTTTATAACAATATTTTTAGATAAATTAACATGTTGATGTACTGTAGAGAAATATCAATACAAATTAAAATTATGTCGATGTATCAAATATATATAATAGACCTTTTAATTGTAGTTTGAACAATTCAGATGATTTATAACAATCTTGCTTTCTAATAAATATTACTCAATCTAAACCTTGAATATATGAAAATAATTATTTAGTAAAATATCAATTAATTTTAAGTTTAACTATACAAATTCCGATTATATGAAACAAGCATAATCATTAGTTACTTTTATCAACACAAACCTATCGTCTTCACATTTTTCATTAATTTTAGATTTAAAAAATTACCCAGGCTCTATCATTATAACAAACAATAACTTCGAGAATAATCAGATTTAGTTTAAAGATTGCTCTGTTAACTAAAAACTTGATGCTAATTTAAAAATAAACATTTCAAAATTTAATGGTGATAAATATATCACGTTTAATAAATGAATAAACATATTTTAACAATTTTATTTAGCTTATTTACAGTTAGCTCTATATCCAGAAATTAGCCTAATATAAAATTAGGAAAACATATAATTTCGGCACTTAATTTCAGTAATAGACGATTAATACTCTTAAAATAAGTCAGGTCAGATAATACTTATCAACAATAGATTTTTCAACAACACAGCTGTTAAAGGGTTGGTTTATTTAGGTGTTAATTACAGAGAAGAAAACACTCCTATAATTATGCATGGCAACACATTTATCAGAAATGCTGCTTATTATGGAGCATCTGCGTTATTCATTCGAGTGAGGGCAAACCCAGACGCTTTATTTGTGAACTTTAATGAGAGTAGTATAATCGATGAGTAATCACAGCCTTGTGGCGGTGTGAGTGTGGTTTCAAATTACTTTATCTTATATATTATACATAGATATTGCTTTTAGAATTATCAATACATGCTAGAAGTAATTCAATAGATTAATTTTAAATTACTATGAGAAAAATCATGGATGTGCAGGTTTGAGATTGAATGTGGTCCAGATTTTATGTATGCCATTTGATACCAGTACTGATTAAAATGATGTGAGTATTTTGAATAATTTGACCAACACTCCAGAAGACAGATTGAGGTAAATTTTATTCATAACTATTAAAATTTATCTCGTTTTAACTTATTTTATTAAAGCTATGCTTTATCCAATCAGACACTTCAATATACTGAATCTTATTAAGTTAACATTTTTGATACAAAAAAATAAATAGAATTCTAGTTAAAAACTTTTCCTTGAATTAAATGAGTAAAATTGAATAATCAATACATATTAATTTAATTAAACTTTTTCAAAGCAAATAAGGATTTCCGAAAATATTTACTTAAATAACTATGCTGGTGGAGAGTCAGCAATTTTGGCAGTAGGTGGTATGTGGCACTTTAATCTTCAAAATGAATATTTTAAGGATAATGGTGATATTTTTGAGGAGAAATATTTAGAACTTGGTGGACTTATCCAGTCAAATGGAATGTACACTTTCACAAATTAATTGACTAAAACTACTTCAATGGTGGTAAGGAATTTTAGTTTATTAATTTTTTAAATAGGGTCAAATTTTAATTGGAAACATGTACAATGTTACTTTTACTAATATAACATTTGATGGAGGCTTGAAACTGAGAAGATATTTATATGACACAATGGCTCAAAACATTTTGATAAAACAATGCATCGGTCCTGTAAGTTAACAAATCTTTGATAAATTCATGGTATTAAAAATTAATTCTTAAATGTAGTTACAACTGTTCAACATCACATTCTTAAATTAACATGGAATGGGAACAGATCCTTCGATTTTAGACGATGCAATTACAACTACTCAAAGAACCTAGACTATGCCATGGATTGGATTTTAGAGTACATATTTAGCATCTTTGATTGTTATTATTAAATACAACAAATCTAGTAGATATTTTCAAAATTTATGGAAAAATGATCTGAGTTAACAAAAAAATATTTTACCAATTAATTTATTGTGCTTTTTATTAATTATTCAAATAGATTCAAAGTTTTCCTAAAATAATTTAAGATTATTAATAGTGGGTTGACCATTATTAATGCAACTATTGTCGGAATTAAAGAATCAAGCAGTTATGTTGATAGTGCTCCAATTATAGATCTATGTTAGGGCCAGTAATAATTTAAAGTTTTTATTGTTTTAAACATAGATATTAAGCAATTCATTCATCAGACTACTTTTTCGAAAACTCGCTAGCAATTAAAATACTTAAACACTATTTTATTTTTTAGCATTTGCAGTCCTTGAAGATTTCAACATCTTAAATGAAATAAATTAAAAAATCAATTATAATTATCAATTTGTTTATATAATTATCTAGAATTTGTATCAATACTATGTTTTGAACTGGAATTTTCCAATTGCAGCTTAAAACTTCACGATTCGCAGAATAAAAACTTATAATGTGTCAAGAGACAACTACAATTATGACTCTATTGCTTCTTTAATTTATTTGAATATTACAGGCAAATTAACAATTTATTTTTATCCACTAATAACAGAATTTGTATTTTACTTTTCATTTTATATATTTCATTTAGCTGGGCTTTTTGGCGTGTACCATATAGTCCCCACTGCCACCCCTGAGAATAAAGGGGAAATGTCTCTGGAAGCGCTTATTGATTGTAATATATCAGACTTCGAGGGAGGGGTACTACAACTCTTTAAGAGATCAGAAGATCTTTTATAGAATATAGTTTATGTAAATTACATATTGAGAGGAAACTTATTTCTAAATTGGAAGACTTGGCAGTAGAAATATGGGGGGATGTATTTTAATAGCATATCCTATAATATGAATGTTACATATCTAAACAACTAGTTTATAAACTTAGGTAACAATATACTAGTGTCAAATGGGATGCAGGGCGTTGTAGCATTTTTATATGATTACAGCCACTTTATTTCTAGGAATAATGTTTATTGGAATACCTCGCTTGACTATACATTAATATCAAGCAATGGATATTTGAAAATATGCATAAATCTTAATTTTAATTTTTATACGGGGTCAGTTATTTTCTTGTATTAGAGAGTAAGAACAATAGTAAATACTGTAACTTTTGAGAATGATACTTTCTTTCTCAACTGTTATAACTAATTAAATTTTTACTTTTTTCCTTTATTTTAAGTATATTTGTGCACAGGAATAACCACAAAATACGATGGCATATTCTCTTATTTAAATAATGCATTTCTTAATTTTAAACCTTTTAATATTTTCTTATGGAGTGATAAATGGCATTGTGGAATATGGGAACCTCTATGTTTATTCTAAAAATAACTATTTCACTTCCTCTAATAAAATATTTTCAACTAACGGAGCACTATTTTCATTAGTAGCTACTGACAAATATATCATTGAATTTTATGAATATAAATAGTTAGTATTAAAAACATAAAATTTTTTTTTATATTACTTGATATAATAATCCATAAATTAACAATTATATTTTGATTTAATGAATTTATTTAACTATTATTTTAAGTCCTTCAGTTATAATTTCTTTAAAAGTAATTTTATGACAATAATTCAACATATATCAATTTAACTGCTTAACAAGGGCCTGTTCTCTATTGCTAAGGATGTTAAAATACAGTCATCGATAATTCTATAAAATAAACATGTCTTAAAGTTCTAATATATTTTATTAATTCTAGATTCGAAAATATTTCATCAACTTAGCATGGAGGATCTTTTTATTTTCTTGATAATTATGCTATTAATGCCATAAGATACTATATTTTTATTATATTTCCGATTTTATTTATCGATACCAGTAGAATCTAAATATTTAATTATTAAAATTTATTTTAAAAAATATTTTATGATAATAATTTTATCTTTTGTATTTAAATCTGACTTTGAGAAATATTACAGTAAGAAACTCAATCACAAGTGGTTCTGGGGGATTTATATTTTCACAAAGTCTCTTAAGAGCAGGTGTAGATATTACAAATAACATAATTATACAAGATTGTAATTTTATTAATGGGTTTTCTACAAAAGGAGGAGTTATATCAATTTAAACTACTGAGTTACTTCTTACTAAACATTTTTTATAAAAATTTTATTCAACTTTATTTTCATTAAATTTCATTGATTTTCATCTCAAAGTAATTATATTTGCAATTGTAATTCTTATAAATCTAATAAATGAGAAATATATTTTAACTTCAGGGATAGGAATTGAAAATAAATTATTATCAAATATTTATTCAAAATTTAAAGTTAATTTTTATTTAATTATATTTTTTTTGTATTTATGATCGAATTAAAATTACAAAAAAATAATATAAATTCTAAATTCATACTCGACAATAAAAATTAAAATAATTTTCCATTTTTTATATGATAGCTTATTCTTTAATAGTATTTTTTATTATTTACACTCATTTTAAGTTTATAATTTTTGCTTACAAAAAATCAAATTAAGGATACCCATGACAGATTTGGAAAATTTTTGACTACCCCCACAGAGCTGGAACAATAAAAAATTAATTGTGAAAAAAAATTTCCAAAATCCAATAACAACTTCCCATATAATTCACATACCCTAGATTTGAATTAAAATAATAATTTAAGGATAAATCAAGTTTTATCGGTTATAAATGGCAAAAAGATGAAATTTATAATACAAAAATAATTTATCCTTGATTTGTTCTTTATTAATTTTTATAATTCAAATCTAGGGTATATGAACTATATGGGGCGGTTTTCATTGAGTTTCTTAATGTTTTTTTAAGGGGAATTTTTAAATATTCTAGCTCTGTGGGGGTGGATGTCTTTTAGATTTCCAGATTTGTAAGGGTTATCCCAAATTAATTATATTATAATATATACTAAGTTTATCAATGACTCTATATTTTTTGATAATTTTGCTTCAAAAGGTGGTATACTAGATGTTAAAACTACAGACACTCAAAGAGAAAGTTAATTAAGGCTATATAATCTCTAAGTTATGAATGATAATCAACTTAGACAAAATTAAATCACAACAAGTTCTATCTTAAATTATGATTTAAATTTATAATTGAGAATAAACGTACATTTTTATTAATATAAATTATAAATATGATGGTTCTTCCATAAGTAACAACATCACTATATCAAATTTGAGCTATGTATAACAGAACTCAGATATTTTCCACTCTTAATCGAATGCTATTGAACTTTAATCCACTAACAATTCTCAAAGTTTTATATATTTATTGGGAAACAGCAAATTCGTAAATGTATCAACTAATTATGAGTGCTGTATAATCAACTCATTAAAGTTTCAAATATATATCTTTGATAATACACAATTCTAAAATATCAAGTGTGGCGGCTCGCTGTTTTATCTTGATAATACAATTATTAATATAAATGCTTCTAGGTTCAAAAATATAGTTTCTCATGGAGATTCAGCTAATTGTTTTTAAAATATTTTATTATATTAGCTATTATGAGAACTAGCACATCGTTTTTATCATAATTTACCATAACAAATACTGAGATATCACACATCTCTCTATAAAATGGTGGACTTATAAACTTTGTATCTTTCTATTAGAGTTCCCAAAATTCCATAAACACCATTCAAAACCCCAAAACCCTTTCAGTAGTTTGATTGAGTTTTTGATTGATAAAATTAGACTATTAGTGCATACTGTATTAGGGTTTTATTAGGGTTTATGTAGGGGTTTAATGTTGTTAGTATTTTAAGTGAGTATAATAAGCGAGTTTTTTAAAATATTTCACACAAATATAACCTTAGAGTCATGTGGTAGTTCTCTGAATTTTATCTTTCTAAGTTGATGTTTGATTGTTTCTATTGTTTGTTAATTCTCTTAGCTTGGCTTGATAATAGTTGAGTATGCAAGTTCTCTGAGACCTCCATTTATTTTATTTTTATCGAGATATTGTTTGATTCTTTGCTTAGAATCTCTCTCACCCCTGCAGCTAAAGTAATCGTTTCTTGGCATGTCGCTCTCTATTATTATTACTGCTAGAGCCCAGATATCCCATTAAGTGTCTCCATCTCTCCAATCCTCTCTCTCTGGGAAATATCCAGGAGTGCCGTATACATCTCCTTATGCACAGGCTTGCACTCTTTGAGCTCTGTTGAAGTCAATAATATAAACTCTAAGAGACTGAAAGTTCATCATGATGTTCTCTGGCTTTAAGTCTCTATGAACATAGCCTAGCTTGTGAAGCTCTTCAATCCCTTCAACTATCTGCTATATTATCTAGTTAATTTATCTCTGACATCTATTGTCAGATAAGAATTCTCTGTAAGTCATTTCAAGTAATGGAAGCCTGAAGGCTACAATGATCTTTACCAAGTAAAATAGCATCAAGCTAGATGATATGCCTACACTCATTTAACTTTGCCTTTTAAAGAGCATTATACTCATTAGCAAATTCCATTTGGAACTTGTCATCAGCAAGGAAGTAATTGAAAGGATATATCTTGTAAGCATATTAGTCATCAGTAATGACTTCTCATTTAACTTTGCCTTTTAAAGAGCATAATATTCATTAGCAAATTCCATTTGGAACTTGTCATCAGCAAGAAAGTAATTGAAAGGATATATCTTATAAGCATATTATTCATCATTAATCACTCTCTTCTCTATTTTATCTTCAAGAGTGAGGTAGCTTTCTAAGCAAGAATCTAAGTCAATAATTTTTAATATAGGAATCTTCATTGCCTCTATTTTAACCATTATTTTATTGATCTCAGAGACTGGAAAGTTCTTGACTGCTTTCTTCATTTTAACTTACTTCTAGACTTCAACTCTAAGAGACTCCGCTGGGTTTCTTGATCTTCTCTTTTAGAGGAATCTATTCCCTGTAGGTTCATGAATAAAGACAAAACTTTAATTGTGCTTTTTCTTTAAGTGCACTTTAAGGTCTCTAGTATGAGAATATGGCTTCTCACAGAACTCACAGACATACTTCCCATCTTTCTTTTAATGCTTGAGATATAACCTTGGCATATCGTTGTGTATATCTCTCAAGTGTCTCTTATAAGTTGACTAGTAAGGGAAAACTTTATTGCATTCTTTGCATTAATAGTCAACTTTGGCTGGTATTTATTAATGCTCTATGGCGGGTTGTTTAACCTCCTCCTCAATTTGCACAGCTTCTTTGATAACCTCCTACTTAACTTTATATTTAAATCTCAAAGCTAGACTGGTCAAAGTTGTCATAAGTAGGCTTCCACTGAGTACAAGCGTCTCTGGTCTCTGTTGCTGGAATGATAACTTTTATTGACTTGATCAAAGTAATGCCGCTCTTCTCAAAAGGTTTGCGCTCATTTTAGTTTTCTGATATATTTTATTATAATAATGATAAAATCTACCGAGATAAACTATTATAGTAGAGTATAAGACACTCTGGTAGATTCTTTGCTGAGAGGTAAGAAAATTAACTAACCATAAAAGACTGTAAGTTGACATATTTAATGAGAATTTTATACATTTTAGTAAATTAAAATACTCCTAATGAAGTTTTGTTTCTCTAGGAGGTCCTCCAAATCAAGTTTGAACTTAATTTGGAGGTAAAGTTATTAAACATTTTTTAATTTAATATGCTCCTAATTAAGTTTTAACCTTAAAATTTAACTCCTAATAAAGTTTGAACTTAATTTGGAGGACCTCCTATAATAATTAAACATTATTAGGAGCAATTTAATGGAGATAGATTGATAAAAATGGGAATCTATCTGTGAAACTTGGAGCAAGTTTTTGAATGCTTCTCCGTTTATCTTTTAAGGTCGACCTCCAGTAGGTCCTCCCTATTTAGTAGTAAGATTTTAATAAACTTAGAATGGATATCTATAAATTTAAATTTCATTAACATTTCTAGAAAGAGGAAGCAAGATGGAGTCTATGAATGATGCAATGAAGAGAATTTAATCTCAAGATTTAATAGGAAAATTTTGAAGTAAAGAAGACATTTATAGATATTTTGTATAGCAAAGTAAGTTATTAAGTAAGATTAATAAATCCATTATAGTTGGATTGTTCTTTTTGACTTAGGAGGGAACTAAAATCTCATTCTTAAAAGCCTTACTGAGTGAAGAGATAAAAGCTTTTAAGTCTAATGAAATTAGGATGATTGAAATTCCTAACTACCCTGAAATATCAGTGACAAACCTATATGACGATGCTATGAGTGATCCGGACGTAGCTCTCTACCTTCCATCAAAGCTACAGCTCTCTAATAAGTTGCCAGAGAGAAACTTCTTCTTTGGTGTTCTTGCAACTCTGAAACCTGAGTACTTAAATGAAGTTATTTAAGAAGCTCACAAGAAACGATACAGCATCTCTCCTGAAGAAAAGAGAAGCAAGGTATTAAAATAAGTGATACCTGGCTGTAGGAACTTCAAAAGCATCCTTTCATCTCAAGTAAGCTTAGTCTTCTAACTTTATAGAAAAACCTGGCACTGCTATTTACTTGATGAAAGAGCGCAGCAAATTAAACAGAGAGAGAAAATCACAAGTAAAGCATGAATTGAGCAAGAGACTCTACAAAGATTTTTAAAAGCCAGACGAGATGAACATAGATGCAGGAGCTGGCACTAAGAGAAGAAACATAGACCCAAGCAAGCCTTAAGAGGAAGAAAAGAAAAAGAAGCCAAATCCCTTTACGGGTAAATTCAATATGTGATCTTATTCATTCGTTTAAATCTAAAACTTTTTATATACACAAAATCTCCCTTCTCTTGCGCATACTTTAGCTTTTTCATCACTGACTCTCTTAGCAGCACTCTTAATAAAATCGACTGTATCTATCTTTAAATCATGCATCAGATGGTAGAGCAGCAATTTCTTATAATGACCTATCAATAACCCCCAATATAATTCAGTTCCGTTGAACTAAGGGCTGTAAGGAACATTAAATACAGGTGTTATGTTTAGCCTTTAATATTCCTTCTTTGAGTCTTTAGTTTTATGAACTGACAAGTTATCAACAATAGAATAATATCTTAGTCAGCGTACTTATGTCTGAGTTATTGCAAGAACTTAATATATTATTCAGTCTTTATAGAACGAAGGTGAATAACATAAATCTCGAGGCCACTATCTTCACTTATTCCACCAAGAATAGCATGAGTTTACACCTTAACTTTTTAGTCATAAACTTCTATATTACTATACCTCTTGTACCAAGACCTTGATATAAAGGAATTGAATGTAAATACAGCTTCATCAGCGTGTATGAACTTTATATTATGCTCTTAAGACCTCTGCATATAATTGAATATATATTTTAGATTAGTCTTATAAAATGAAACATTAAAGTCAATCACTCTCTTAATGCGATTGACTGTCTTGTAAGATATTCCGTTCTTTTTATATATTTTAGTTATCGATTAAGCAGATATGTGAAGCTCAGGAAATTGGCGATGAAACATCACAGCCCTCTAGGCTAGAGAGAAATGAGCCCAGTATTTAAGAGTCTTATCATTAATAAGATAGTCAATATGATGCTGCTTAAATTTTAGAGATCTCTTAGGCTTAGAATTAAGCTGCTGTCTCAATATATTCAATGCTAATAGACAATGAGACCTCAATGTTGCAGGAGATTTATTGAGCAGTCTTGCAATAGATGTATAATTCAGAACAGGCTAGAGTTATTCACTATATTCATCACATCCATAACGCAACTTAAACAATAAATCTAAATACTCCCTGTCATAAACTGACCCCAAACCTCGCATATTCTCACTTAAAATACTAATATTTAAACATTAAACCCCTACACAAACCCTTATAAAACCCTAATAAAGTATGCACTAATAGTCTACTTTTATCAATCAAAAACTCAATCAAACTAATGAATGGGTTTTGGGGTTTTGATTATAAATTCAACAATAAGCGATATTATTGTATCCCAATCCTATGCTTTAATGTACATTAACTCAGTAGATAGTAAAATTCAAATAAAAAATTCAACAATTAGGAATATCTCTTAAAAATAATCTATTAAAATTTTAGGAGTAAGAAGCTTAATCAATAACTGGGTTGGAATTAAAATAGTGAATGCTTTATGTTTTGAAATACATGATTCATTCATAAGTTAAATCGACTCTGATATAATGATTGTTATTCTTATCTTATTATATTTATTTCTCTATAATTATACTGGGTCTAGTGGAATTTTTCTCCAAAGTTAAGCCTCTTCAATATCTATAATTGTTTAAAACACTTCTTTAAATTGCTCGTAATTTGAATCATTTTAAGATTACAGGCAATTTAAATCAGTGTTTCAAATATAAAACGCAAATAATTTCACTTCAATAAACAACACTTACTAAAATTGTTGGAATGGGGAGAATGCAATTTATGATATGCAACGAGTTTATGAAATTATAGATTAAAACACTGTTTTCAAAAATATACTAGGAAATGCAGGTCGTGCTTATTTTATTCTTGGACTTGTGAATCAACGAACTAATGTGACTTAAAATCTTATGAAAAATTTGTTTAGAATTTTATTAATTTAGACTATTACTAATTCAACTCTTAAAAACATATAAGGGAAATCAGGGGTTATGTACCTTGGAGATTCTTTGAATGCAAAAATATCTCATTCACTCTTTGAAAATAATTATTGTGAGAATGGAGGAGTGATACTCATTCAATAATTAACTAGAAGTTCAATAGATAGCAATATTTTAATAACAGACTCAAAATTTTATAATAATAGTGCAAGTGTCAGCGGAGGAGCTGTTTGGATTAGTCATTAAAAATTGAATGCTTATTTTGATAAAATTGAATTTAAAAAACATTATTACAAGAATAGATTGACAAATTTTATTATTATACAAATTAATTTGTTCAAATATGTAATACTCACTATAGGGAGGAGTATTCACTATATCTTCTATAACAAAGATTTAATAATTAATCTTAGAAAATATGAATTTTTTTAAATTAAGATAAATATCAGCAACTCAAATTTCTCTGATTAATACGCATAGGATGGAATGGTGATTTATTCTAATGCTGATTATTCAACAATCATACTATAACTTATTTGTAGCTTAATTATAGTTTTATTTTAATTATCAATAATATAGAACAATTTCTTTAATGGAATCTTAAATCTCTCTTCTTACCCATAGATATAACCCAAATTTTTTAGAGGCTACTAATCCCTCTATTAATCAGCTTTTATACTCAGAGGACTTAGCCAACAAAGCTTGTGCTCTGATAATATTTATCAAAATTTCCAAGGTGGTTAGAAAGGAGGGGTATTCTTACTTCAAGGTACTAGTTTAAGTGACTAAAATTCGTAATACTTAAATAATAGTGCAATTTTAGGAGGTGCAATATATTCTTACTAAAGCAATTATGTTTCTTAAGGAAATTTATTCTCACTAAATTATGCTAATGAAGGGGGAGTATTTTATTTCGAAGGTGATTCATCTATAGATTCTTTCAAAGATGTATATATTATGAATAATGCCTCAACTAGTGGAGTTGCTTCTCTCTTGTCTGGTTCTACTGCGGAATTTAAAGAAAGCATATTTTAGAAAAATACAGCCATAATGGACTCTGTATTGACTGCAACTAGAACTAGCACATAGAAATAAATGAGTATAAGAGATTGTATAGTATAGGAAAATAGTGCAAACTAAAATTGTATAAGTCTTTAGAACTCGAATTTAATCATTCAGAATACTTTAGGGTTGCTAAATTTTACTATTTATAAATAACCTTAATAATATAAAAACAGAGAATTATCTAATACATCATTTTTAAATAACCTAGCCTTGACTTAAACAAGAGGTATTTATATGAGTTTTTCAAATTTGTCTATAAATTCATCGAATTTCTCCTAAGATGCAAATCTTCTAATTTTAATAAAATTTTTGAGCAACTTATTTATCATATTTAAAATAAAATAAGAATCTAACTTTAGAATATCGATCATAGACTATTAACGGTGGTTACTTATTTTTGTCACTAGAAACAAAGCTATATATAAATTCTTCAACCTTTAATTAAGGCACTGCTCTAGTAGGAGGTGCGCTATATTCTTCAAGTTATGCAGAGGTTTATATTTCAAATTGCAAATTTATGAACAATTGGGCTAGCTAATATGGTGGATCTATATATGCTTCATAGAGTATAGTGTTGAACATTAATGATACTATTTTTAAAGGGAATCAGGCACTTTACATTAATTGTTTGTAATCATTTAGCTTATAATTAAAATCTAAAAATTTAGTAAGTTTATTTTTAACTTTTTGAAGGTTCAGATATTTATGCAGAAAAAATTAAAAACTTAACTATATTCTAAAATATAAGCATTAATGAAACATTTAACACTACTTCTTTGTATTTTGAATAAGTCAAATTAAAACAATAAATTTATTTTTCTCTCTGCTTATTAATTAAAAAGATATTTTACATAAATTAAACCTTGCGAATTCTTCATTCACAAGAGGAAACAAATCATCAAAAAAAGGAGCAGCTTTGCAAATCATAAACTCTCCTTAATTATTTATCTATAACAACAGTTTTAGAAACTTCATTTCATAATCAACTGGAGGCGTAATATTACTTCAAAGTACAATAACTGATATTTAGTTGTCTGAATATAATGTAAGAACATACAAGTTTAAATTATATATTATATAGATTTCAAATAATGATTTTGTCAACAATCAAGCAAGTGAAGGAGGAGCAATTTACTTTTATGATATTAGCGAGGTCTCTGTATCTCAGAATATTTTTGAAGGAAATAAAGCGATCTAAGTAAACTAAATTTCTGAAGGAAATGGTGGAGCCATCAATCATTACTGTAGCTAGGAAAATAATTGCCAAAACATTAAAATTAAAAATAATAAATTTAAATCAAATTTAGCTTAAAATTCTGGTGGTGCTATAAAATGGAATTCAATCTAACCAATAATTTAGGATAATGTATTCACCAAAAATTAGGGATTATAATATGCTAATGATTATGCTTCATTTTAGTAAAAGGTAATGGAGATGAGATAAGTTAATACACTTAGATTATTAACTAATGAAGCATAGGATTTATTTGATAAATAAATTCTTAGTTAGAGAAGTGGAGGACCTTTGCCTTCGATTTAAATAGCATTATTTGATCATTATAATCAAATTGTTAGTAATTTAAACGGACTCTCTATATAAGTGAAAATTGATAAGACAAACTTGGATTAAAATCTAACTTATGCTGTATATTTGGAAGGCCCTACATCTTTTGCAATTAATTAAGGAATTGTTAATGTAAGCGATCTAATTCTCACAGGAACTCCTGGTCAAAGTTATAGTAAGGATTTTCTAATTTTATAAAACAAAATAGCCATAATTTTGTATTCTGAATCTGACAAGAAGGAGATTACTGATTTGGAGTTCAGAATCATGATTAGATTGAGACTTTGTGAAATAGGTGAATAATTTACAGATTCAGGAAAGTAAGAAAGCTATAATCTAATAATTTTCATAGATGTCTCCCTTGTCAATCTCCAGGAAGCTACCTTTTAGAAGTCCAGTAAAGTCCAGGTATGTGCAAACAATGTGATTCATCAAGATAATTATGTTATGGAGGAGCAACAACTGGTCCAAATAAAGGATTTTGGAGATCTTCAAATGTTTCTGAAAACTTCATTGAATGTTATAATCCTAATGCTTGTCTCTGAAAACATTAAACAGAAGCGGCACCTGTAGGAGAATGTGCATAAGGATATAGAGGTATTTTATGTGCTGACTGTGATGCTAATTTTAATAAAAATGGTTTGAGCAATTTATATATTGAGATAATGATTTTTATTTATTTAGGTCGAATTCATTTTTAATTATGGATCTTCCAGCAATTATAAATGTGCAAAATGCCCTAACTTTACTGAAAATTATATCAAGATAACATTTGTATTTATATTAACAGCACTCGCACTTGTATTTCAGATTAGGTAACTAATATTATGATGTAATACTTTTAGGCTTACATTTTAAAAAATAATTTTAATTTTTTTCCATAAATAACTCTTATTCTTACATTAAAGAGCTCAGCTGTGAGTACGAATCCAATATCCATTTATTTGAAGCTTCTACTCAATCATTTCTAAATGATATCTTTGACATAGTCTTATAGACTTTTATGGCCTACTTTTGTAATATTTTTGAATTTTTAAATGTTTAGATACAAGGTTTCTTTGATTATACGACACCTATTATGTAAACAACAGATCAAATCTTTTCGACTGATTCAAAAATACCCAAAATTCCATTTTTGTAGGAATACATTTGATTTAGAAAAATTATTTAAATTTAAATTTGCAAAATATTAAAATCTTGGCAGTTAACTATCTGGATACCTTGACAATATGGTACTTGTTCAATAGAGAATTCAAATTTAGCTGGACTTTACTATTGGCAGCACCCCTCTTTCGTATCCCTGGAGCGAGATAACTCGACTTTAATTTTTAGTAATTTGTTTAGTTGATTTTGATGTCGAGTTATCTCGCTCCAGGGATGCGATAGAGGGGTGCTGCCAATAGTAAAGTCCAGCTAAATTTGAATTCTCTATTGAACAAGTACCATATTGTCAAGGTATCCAGAAAGTTAACTGCCAAGATTTTGATATTTTTTAAATTTAAATTTAAATAATTTTTCTAAATCAAATGTATTCCTACAATAATAATAAAGTATTAATTTAAAAATTATGAATTAGGATTTTTTTTTTATATATTTATAATTAAAAATATTAAGAGTTTTAAGCTATAAATTTTTATTATCTTTCATAATTTATCCTATAATAACATTTTATTAATTTATTTTTAGCTTTTAAACTACTGTCATATCAATAAATTAAACTTTTTTATAAATAAAAGGTATTATTAAAGTTTTTACTTGTTGTATTATGGTTTTTAATAAATCAATAGGTGTTGACGTCCGTGCCTCCCAGCACCGTCAGGGCCTCCCACCAACGTCATGGCCTCCCAGAGAGGGGTGACGGCCGTGCCTCCCAGCAACGTCAGGGCCTCCCAGCAAAAGTCAGGACCTCCCAGAAGCATCATGGCCTCCCAAAAATTAATATAATAAAGATATTAAAATCTTTTTATATAATTCAATTAAACTTTAGTTTAGTTCAAATTATACTAATTTTTTAATAAAAATTTCATTTTAAATACAAACTTAAAAAGACACTAATATAATTTTAGTATTATTTTTCAAAAGTTAACTTTTCAAAAATCTATTTTATTTATAAATTATTCTCATTTTTTAGAATGATCCAAATTTCCTTAATATTCTATTAAATTTTATTTTTAAGAACTCAAAATCATATCGCAAGTATGAACAATACTTTAGAATAGTGATATTATTATTTATAAATTTTAATTACAACATTATTTCTAAAATACGTTAGATTCTAAAATTGTTTTCTAATTTAGATCCTTATAGATAATGTTATTTTTTACACAGGTTTATCCTTTGAAAAATAGTGTTTTTTACAATATCTATACTTTAAACCTTTTCATTTATTTGCTTACATTTACACATTACACTTAAAAATTTAATTGTTCGTATCTTCAATTATAATAAAACAATTTAACATAGGAAATTTTGATATTTTCCTGAAACTAGTAATTATAATTTTAAAAATTATATTGTTATACATTAATTTTAAGTTTATATTCATTTATCATTTGTTTTAAAACTAACAATAATCTAAATACTTAACTAATTACTAAAATAATTAGCGTTAATCTCTCAAAAATTTCTATATTAACTATTTTTAAAGAATATTTTCTATTATTTTTGATCTCTTAAACATTAATAATATTTCTCATTAATTAACATCCGAATTTTATAAATTTATGGTACATATATTAATATATGCGTATTTTTTAAGGAAGTTGAAATATAGGTTTTTAGTTTGTACAATTTTAATGATGATTATTAAAGATTAGATAACTGACTTTATCGACAAAATATCATAGGAAATATAGAGATATATGCTAAAATAATTGAAAGTTTATTGCGGTTACAGTTTCAAGTGAAACAGTAAATAGAAACTGATAGTTTACAGTTTAAAAAGTAACTTATATTATACTTTAAATTATTGAAAATGAAAAATTCATAATACTAGTTCTTAAAATAATGAAAAAAGTTTAGTTAGTTGTCCTCAATATTACCATTTAATTAAGTTTAAATTCATATATCAATATATTTTATTTTACCTTAATTATTTAATAATTTGTATAAACTATTAGTTAAAATGTTAAATTATCATTTAATTAGATAAATATTTTATTTAGCAATATGCTTTTTGTATACATTAATCAATATCCTAGGTTATTAATTATAAAAATATGCATTTATATTGTTTAGAAGATTTAACGAGACATTGTTTTCTTAAATATGTTGAAAAGTTAATTTATACTCCTTTGTAACACACCTGCATGTAACCCAAATTCCTAAAAGAGTCTGAAATAAATTCAACCTCAATTAATACATTCGTAAAAAGAGAAAAAATTACTAACAATACACCAATGTAATTTTTCTCTATTATTTGTTTGGTATTTGGGCACTCACCCAAATTTTAGGGAAAAAAAGTCGTTTCTTTTAATTAAACTATAAAACTAATGATAAAAAAAATTTTTAATTCTAAAATTTCTATAAAATTATCATTGTGTTATTGATTAAAAAAATGTGGGAGGCCCTGACGTTGGTGGGAGGCCCTGATGTGACTGGGAGGTCCTGACTTTTGCTGGGAGGCCATGAAGCCCTTTGGGAGAACCTGACGATACTGGGAGGCCATGACGTTGGTGGGAGGCCCTGACGGAGCTTGGAGGCACGGACTTCAACACCCTAAATTCAATAAACTTACTAATTAATTGAAATTTGGCATTAAATTTAATTTTTTTATTTTTATTTTGTTTAAAACATTCGGGTAATGGCCCCCTGGGGGGGCCGCTAAAATTTTATTTCTCATTCTTATATAATGTTCTAAAAATGACTAAAAAGTCAATGCAACATGTTATAACGTATTAATTAGGTCAAAAATTACTTTTCCAAAGAATCTAGAGCAACCCAGATAGTAGTAAAATTTCACATTAACATCATAAATATAATTAGTTTTTGAATAAATATTACTATTTTTTTCTAAATAGTTTTTGCAACATTTAATTGTGATTTCACTAAATTAATTACTGATAAAATGATTAACTGCTATAAAAGCATGATAGGCTTTTTATTGATGTTAAAAAATAAATAATTGTACCTCAACGATTGTATTACAAACTATTAAAGCAGTTAATCATTTTATCAGTAATTAATTTAGTGAAATCACAATTAAATGTTGCAAAAACTATTTAGAAAAAAATAGTAATATTTATTCAAAAACTAATTATATTTATGATGTTAATGTGAAATTTTACTACTATCTGGGTTGCTCTAGATTCTTTGGAAAAGTAATTTTTGACCTAATTAATACGTTATAACATGTTGCATTGACTTTTTAGTCATTTTTAGAACATTATATAAGAATGAGAAATAAAATTTTAGCGGCCCCCCCAGGGGGCCATTACCCAAACATTCCCTTAATTTACTAAAAAAATCTTTTTTTTTATAAATTAATAGACTATATATGTTATTTTATTATTTCATGGCTTTATTGTCTGATTAATACAAGCGTTAATACTGAAGATAACAAAGAGTAATTAATTTGCTTTGATTTAATTATTCAATTTTAGCTAACGATATTTCAACACTTACTTTACCAAAGTGTTTTTAATGGCAATATTACCCTATGTGACTATAATTCTATGCTTCCTTGTGTGGTCTTTTATTTCATTGAGATTTAGTCTAAGTAAAGATAAAAATAAATTGTAAAAAGGATATATTGTAACTAAATCCACTTCCTCTCTGATTATTATACTATTCTTTTTCTATGCTAATTTTGTGCAGCTTTTGCTTTCTATGCTTTAGTAAGATTTTTAATATAAACTCAAATAGATGCGATGATATTGATGGTGAATCGAGGATGCATGCATTTTTAGAAGTTAAGTGCTATAATGGACCTCACTATATTGTAGGAATACATTCGATTTGGGAAAATGAATTAAAATTAAAATTAATTAATTATTAATTACCTTCAGTTATGTTTTTGGAAAATGTCTCCAAACCCTGACAATATTATACTCTCTGGATAGCGCATTAAAAATGAGACGGTGGTTGTTATTGCTATAATGAATTTATCTCATCGCTCAAGCGAGAAAAACCCATTATACTATTTTTGGGAGTTAGCTCAAAATCAAAATATCTCGCTTCCTGGGATGATTCAGGAATATTGCCAATAGTAAAGTCCAGCTAAAATTGCGCGATCTACCGCAGAATCCATTTATTTTTCAATTTAGAGTCACTTTGGTTTTGATAACTGCCATGATTTTAATATTTAATTAATTTAATTTTAATTCATTTTCCCAAATCGAATGTAATCCTACAATAGCAATAATTAAATGAAAATTGTTTAAAGAGTTAACTAATTTTTTTTTAATTTTCGTTTATCATACTTTTGGACAGTTTTTATAACTTTACCCTCATTATTTTTATGGGGTGCAGGAATCCCATTCTTTGCTTTTATTTTGTTAAGAAATCATAGGAAATCTATTGAAAGTTATGAAACAAGAGAAAAATTAGGCTTCCTGTATAAAGGCTACAAATCTGAATTTTACTACTGGGAAATTATAATTATCTATAGAAAAGCCTTGATAGCAGTTGTAGCTACCACTCTTAACTCATTAGGATCAATTTTTTAGGTATGATACAGATAATATAATCAAATTATTTATAGGCTTTAATTGCTTTGGTTATCATTAGCTTGGCAACTTGAATTTAAAACATTACTACTTCAATTTTTTTATAAAACTATAGCTAATGCTAGACTGAAACCATTCTATCAGAAATAACTTAATGATCTCGAAACAGTTTCCCTCATAGCTTCTTTGCTCATGCTCTATTGTGGACTTTTCTTTGTTCAGGACAAACAATCTAGATAATATAATAAATTTATCTTTCTTTTTAAATTGAATCTACCACAGCTACTGAATACTCAGACAAGAGAAGCATAGGTATTATTACAGAATATTTCTGATTCTCATTTAATAGTGCAATTAAGTGAAGAGACCTATATCTTTTTCTTTTTCGTGATTTAGAAAAAACACTAAAATTTGGTAAATTGTAAATTTAAATATTCAGCGAACATTTGGCCTCTCTGAAAATATAGCTTTGATTAAATATAATCATTTCTAAAGTATATTCTTAATAAATACTCCGCGGTGAAAGACTTTGCATCAATACTTTTTGAAAGATATTGTACAATATTTTTCCCTGGTTGTTGAGTCCTCCTCGTTGGTTTCAGAAAGATTCGAGGAAATTTTGTTCTTGATGTAGCTCAAATCATAGCGATCAACTCTAGTTCCTCTCTAATTTTATCAAGAGGTAGTAAATCGATTTCAGAATTCTGAATAATCAAGTATCCTCGCTTTTGGTTTCACTTTATTGTCTGCAAACTTTTATTGCTGTATCAACATCGAAAATCGTGTCTTTAGTATTTAGCTTTGATCACTCAATAAGTTGACTTATCCATGTTTCCACCAGAGAGAGGTTTAAACAAGTCTTGGTTTGACTTTCATCCATCTTTATTAGCACTCATGATCTTTTGTAATAAATAATGCCAATTCTCCATTACAAAGTAACTCTGTCATTTGACAATCTCAAATTCTTAATTTTGCATTTGAATTTCATAGGCGTAGGCTACCGCGCAAAAAATCGCGATTCATCGGTAGCCTACGCTCATTAATTTTGTTGATATTTTTGCCAAACTTTAAATTATTTTAATAAAGCTAATTAAAAATGAATAAAAATTGTCGTTTACAATTTATAAGTCCTTAAAATATATACTTCTTAAGATATGGTACTTTCAAAGTTTTAGAGTAATAAAAACCAATTAGAACTATCTCATTAATCGCTTAGTAATTAAAAATTTCAGAATATTTCGTTTAGAAATATATCTCTCAGCATAAAATTTAAGCATAAAATTAAATTTAGCTTCTTCAACATAAAATAAAATAGGTACCAAAAACAATAGAACAATATTTATTATCTAGTAAGACTTTACAGTTATGGTCAGTTTATTCTCTAAAAGAGAGATGCTTACTTCTTCATAGATAATTTCCAGAAGTTAAAATTTCGGCCACCTATTTAAGAAAACTGTACGAAAAAAAAAAAATTTAAATCTGTCTATTTTTCCCCTAAAACTCATAGATTAAATGTAATGGATGGTCTAATATAATTGACAGACATAATGGAAAAACTATCATATTTTTAAGAATTGGAATATAGAATCATATTTGTTGATGAAGTTTTATTCAATAGTAAGACTATTAAACAATATTCTTGGAGAGGAGAGTACCAGAGATATGAATTAAAAGATATAAGAGAAAAATATTCTTAAATGGCAATGGTTGCTGGTATTTCATTAGAATATGGACTTGAAAATTTTTTAATTTGCAATAAATCAATAAAAAAGCCTTAATTCAAAGAATTTTTAAAAGGACTTTTTCAACAAAGCTAAAATAATAAAATTGTATTTTTCATGGATAACTTAAGACTTCATCACTCAGTAGAAATTAAACATGAAATATATAAATATGGAGCTAAGATTATCTATAATTTACCATACTCACCATAGCTCAATCCAATAGAAAATTATTGGGCTTTACTGAAAAATTAATTCAGGAAAAAATTATCTAGTGATTTACTCACTAATTCAAAACGTTCAACTTTTTAATTGATAAAAGATTCAATAAATTAAGTTGAAGATTACAAAATATAGAAAATTTGTGAGAAGGATTGATTAAATTAAAAATTAAGCTTAATTGAAGAAATTAAAGATTCAAATATTAAACTAAAAACTTTTTGAGCTTTAGCTTTCAACCAACTTATTCTAAGTACCTTCTCCCACTTTTAATTCTTCGTTTTCTTGCAAAATTTCGTTTGTCATTTAGCTATCTTAATTTTTTCTCTACTGTGGTCCTAAATATTTTCTTTTAAAATTTTATTTCATTTCATCACCAGAGAGTTTTTATTTGTTGACCAGTAGCTTTCTATCTTACAAAAGAAAGATTGACCTTCCTCTTTTCTAAAAAAATATTAAATTGTAAAAATTACTTGAATGGTAAGGAAATTTATTTAGAATTTCAGCCCATTCTGAAGTTGCAACAATTGTTTAGTTTTTTTATTATGCTTATTCATTTCCATATCGTTAATTTAAGCAATCTGCAATCATATCATCGAGCATTTATTATTTAAGAGTTGAGAGCACCCCAAAAAAGAATTCTCATTCGATTTTGTATTCATTGTTCTTTTTATTAGGGTCAGGCATATAACTCATAAATTCAGCATCATGAATCAAAATGTTAAAAATATTTTAGACAGTAAGCTCTGGATATTTTGGAACATTCTTCTATACCACCTGGGATGCTTACATCACATTCCTTTCACCACTAATAATTTTCCTTAAAAATTATACTTTGCATTGATCGAATGTAGGCAAGAAATATCCAGCTAAAAGTAATTTAAGTAAAATGAATATTACCTGAGAAAACCATATAATCATATATATCTTTTTTACTTCTAAACCTATGAATAAGAGATTCAGGTGCAATATTTATATCGCCTTTGCGAATAACCTTTTTTAGTGAATGTCCATTTAAATATTATTACAAAATTATTTGTACTTTTGTTTTAAATAATTCTGATCTCGATTAATATATGATATTAATACATAATAAACTAAAATTCTAACAATAAATTTAATTTAATTTAATTTTTTTGACACTTTAATCTTAAGATCAGAAATACTTAAAACTAAAGTTTATATTTCTTCATAAAATATTTTAATTAGAAAATTAAATTTCCTAAATAATAAAATTATTAAATATTATAAAATTTGAAACTTTTATTAAATTGAAAACTTTAATTAAAATAATATACTCAATATTTAAACTTGAAAATATAAAAATAATTTTAAATTTAATTAATTATAAATAATTAAATTTTATCAAACTTATTAGTTATGTCTGAGATGAGAGACAGTGATAGTTTAATTGTTAAGACTAATAGTAGAATGGCTTAATAATATTCACATGATTGAATTATTGACTCAGATTCTGAAGATGAATTTGAAAGATTGATGGAATAAGAATTGGGGAATCTTGTAAACTTTGAATTATAAAATTATCCGGGTGACTAAGAAAATATTAATAGTAGAGATAATTCTAAAGGAGGAGATGATTAAATCAAAAACCAAAATTAAATATAACCAAAGATTATCAATGAAAAATAATTGTAAGTTTCAGGGTACAACAACTATATGTGCAAACATATTGAATGCGGAAAACCTTTTGAAACTTCAAGTCGTTTGAGGGCTCACTATCGAGATTATCATGAATCTAATCCAAACTACAGAGTAAAAATTGATGATGACGGTAAATTTCCTTGTGTTTTGTGTAACACTAAATTTGACAAAAAATACTTTGTTTTAAAACATTATGCAAGTCCTATTCATGATGATGATGAGTGGATAAATAGAGGATTCTTAAAAAATTAATACATAACTGAGAAATAAGCATAGAAATATAATCCTTAAAGCAGATTAAATATATGCATGAGAGAAAATAAAGAAGGATGGAAACAATAAAAATAAAAATAATTAAGCTTAATCAAAAATAATTAATTGACACTTGTATAGACGCAGCTTCCTCTCAACCCTTAATTTAACAAACT
Source organism: Oxytricha trifallax (assembly GCA_000711775.1). Classification (NCBI taxonomy): domain Eukaryota; phylum Ciliophora; class Spirotrichea; order Sporadotrichida; family Oxytrichidae; genus Oxytricha; species Oxytricha trifallax. Next base: position 45,610 of record ARYC01003718.1, read on the forward strand.
TGTTTTTATTTGGGCATCTCAAGCAGAATAAGATAAATCATTAACTAACAAAATTTTGAATTGAGTTACTCAATAAAATGATAAAGATGTTATAAGAATATTTTACCCTTTTGAATACTTAGAGAAAGATAGTAAGAACTAACTCTAGTTAGATAAGCATGTAACTTTGTTGAACAATGCTAAAAATAAAAAAAAGAAATACATAATTTAACTGAAAAGACTTGCATACTCTGATACTCACTTTGTAATTGAATGCATTAATCTTTAAACTGACTTGCAAAAGTTTATGAGAAAAAAAAACATTTAAAATGATGAGAAGGCTTATATAGCAAAATAAATTTTGAAAGGAGTAAAGTAAGTTCATGCTGAAGGCTTTACTCACAGAGATATAAATCCATCAAACATTTTAATCTCAAAAGATTTAACTTAGGTCTAAATTAAAGGTTTTGAACATTGCGCCCACTCTTAAGAAAAATGTGAAAATAAAATTCTCAAAAAATAAACAATTTTTCAGCATAAGAATTTAGATAAATTATAATAAGGAGACTTGAGATAAGATTATTTTAGTTATGGAATGCTGATTATTTACATTTATATAGGGCCAGAAGAATTTAAATTATAAACAAGTCATGAAAGTTTTAGAAATAAACTTAAGTATTACATTAATAATATAATAAGCGTTCCTGAAGGAGAAATTGTTAGAATTTGTGTCCTTGAGAAAGATTATGAAAACAATATAAGTGTTGAGACAATGCAATCAATTGTCAATAATTTCAAATTCAAAAAGGATTTAGTGAGAGCTGAAAGACATTAATGTGAATTCAAAGATAAAATATTGAAACTATGAATTGCATCAATTTCAAGTTAATGGAAAATTAATGTTTGAGAAGTTAACTAATTTAATAAAATATTTCATTAAAATTATCTTAAGAAGTATATATTTTAAGGACTTATAAATTGTAAACGACAATTTTTATTCATTTTTAATTAGCTTTATTAAAATAATTTAAAGTTTGGCAAAAATATCAACAAAATTAATGAGCGTAGGCTACCGATGAATCGCGATTTTTTGCGCGGTAGCCTACGCCTATGAAATTCAAATGCAAAATTAAGAATTTGAGATTGTCAAATGACAGAGTTACTTTGTAATGGAGAATTGGCATTATTTATTACAAAAGATCATGAGTGCTAATAAAGATGGATGAAAGTCAAACCAAGACTTGTTTAAACCTCTCTCTGGTGGAAACATGGATAAGTCAACTTATTGAGTGATCAAAGCTAAATACTAAAGACACGATTTTCGATGTTGATACAGCAATAAAAGTTTGCAGACAATAAAGTGAAACCAAAAGCGAGGATACTTGATTATTCAGAATTCTGAAATCGATTTACTACCTCTTGATAAAATTAGAGAGGAACTAGAGTTGATCGCTATGATTTGAGCTACATCAAGAACAAAATTTCCTCGAATCTTTCTGAAACCAACGAGGAGGACTCAACAACCAGGGAAAAATATTGTACAATATCTTTCAAAAAGTATTGATGCAAAGTCTTTCAACCGCGGAGTATTTATTAAGAATATACTTTAGAAATGATTATATTTAATCAAAGCTATATTTTCAGAGAGGCCAAATGTTCGCTGAATATTTAAATTTACAATTTACCAAATTTTAGTGTTTTTTCTAATTCTAGGGTCCAACGCATGCTTTTTTATTTTATGGGTTTTCAGACTAATTTAAGAGTTGAGAATCTTAATTTTAAGGAAAAGCTCAACTTTATACTTCAATATATTCGTATGCAGAAACCAATACAAGTTCAATAGAGATCTTAATTCATCGATAAATTTATCATAATTACTAAATTATTCTTAAATTAATATTTAACATAAATTATGACATAACTATCTTAAATAACTGAATTAGCAAAGACCATAGCTATATAATATACTAATGAGTAAGAGTTTTGAGATTAATTTTTTATTTTTATAGAAATAAGAAAGTTAAAATAAGCTATATAAAATCAAGAAATAGTGCTTAACGAAGAAACATTTTAGTATTTTAAGAGCCACATTTCCATGTAGAACTTTTAGTTTTATTCAATTTTTATTTATAACCTTGAAAAACAATCAGAATTGAAAAAGTATTTTAAAAATAATATATTTCACAAACATTCATGTAGGCGAAAATCGAGAAGGGAAAAGTAATAGAGTTTCAAGAATTAAAGAGAGCAAAAGCAAAAATTAAAAAAAAATTTGGAAGAGAAAATAAAATCAGAAGATTTATAATTTTATGATGAAAAATTAGAGGTCGCAAATTATGAGAACAAAGTAGCAAATTTGAATACATTTAGAGATAAAATGAAAAGCTATTCTATTAATAATGAAATAGAATTAGTTAAAAATAAAGTTTAATTTAAAACAATATTAATGAAAGTTTATTTTTTCATTTATAGTTTTTAGAATAAGTGTAATTTCATATTGAAAAAAAAGAATATAGAAAGACTGAGCAGTCTTTTTTAATGGTAAATAATATTTTTTCATTTATTTAAAAATTATTGTTTTTTACATTTTTTTTACTTCATTTTTTATAATCAAAAAGCTAATGATAATTATTTTTTAAATTATAGTAAAATTTTATGAGATTTAAAGAAATACAAATAAAAAATGCTATTTTAAATTAATTCATTTTTATTAATAAAAACCATGAATAGAATGAATATGAGGATAGTATTATGAATTTTCAACAAATTATAAAAGAAAAGACTCAAATCAAATTCAGAGAAGAGATAATTTAAAAGCTAAACAAGAAACTCCTTTTATTTTATATTTATTTATAGAAATAGTCCAATTCTAACTTAATAAATGCTAAGTCTAACAAATCAAAGTCTAGAAGCTCCAAGTAAACTAAAAAATTAATGAAAGTTATAGATTATTCATCATAAAATAGTTCAAGACCACTTAATTTTATTGATTAGGACTCTGATAGCAATAAATCTATAATTAGTGATTTCCTTTCCGATTATTCAATCGATAGAAGCATCATAGTAAGTTAGGCTAAGTTTAAGGATATCAAAACAATTAACATAAAGAGAAAGAAGGCAGCAAGTTAGCAATCTACAAAGAAAATTAAAAATGATAAGATTCTTGTGAAAGACCTTCAAAATTAAAGCAATATATATATATTCAATTGAATAGGGATGATATTTATTAATTAAATTTATTATAATCAAAGTAATGGCTAACATATATAAGATGACAGTTAAGAAATAATAAAAAACAAAAAGCCTCGAGTTAAGAACAAAAAAATAAATATTTTTAAATTTTGATTGGGAAATCTTGATATAAAATGATATAACAACATATTCCAATAAGTAAAATAATATATTAATTGCGTTTGATTATTTGAATCATTCAATTATTTCTTAATATTAACGATAATTCATAGCATAATAAAATTTTCTAATTAAAAGATTTAGGTAGATAGGTTATATTTTAAATCTGATAAGATTATTCAAGCAATTTATCATTTAAATCCTGAGACTTTATATTTATTTTTATTTTATTTCTTACAAAATTATTCGCATTCTACTTTTAAGCCATATTGGAAAAATTAAAAAAAAATATTAAATCATATTTTATTATAAAATTTAATAATAATTCTAAGTCTACAATTCACTTCAAACATTTTAATTGTAGACATAAATATTTTTTATTGTACTTCATATTTATTAGCAAAATTGAAGCTATAGTATTATAAATTATAGTATTTATTTGGTTTTGAATGTTTTAAAGTAATAAAAATAATTATTAATAGTATTGACTTTATTTTTGTTCCAATTCTAGAATAGTAAAAGCTCTCAATTTTAAATCATAAAATTACCCCCTCTGTCTATAATCTATTCTTATATTAATAGTTGTCAAAAATAGTAATCAAATAAAGCTTCTGAGATTTCTCTCATTGCTTTCTTTGTCGGATCAAAGTTGCATCTGTTGAGGTAGATTAAAACCCTTAAAAATGTTATAAAATAAGTAGAGAAATATTCTAATGAGAATAATTAGCAAAAAAGGATTTATTTAGAAATTAAATTGAAAAGTAATTCTTATCAATCTAATATTTTGTAAGGTTTATTCTTCTATTAGGGTGAAAAAAGTTAAATATGGTTGGGAAGATGATTTAGATTTAAGTTTAATACTTTTTTTTTAAAAATTATTTGTTTTCATTCTATTAGAATTGTTCTTTTTTGATATTAGACTGACCTTCTTTAGATCCCAAATCCTTGCTCAAATTTGAAGTTTACTGGCCAGATACAGAGCTCTAAGATGTAGGTTGCTATTATTAGGCTCCAGCAGAATACTATGATGTTTACCAGGCTGGTTCATTTGATTGTATTTATTGTTGTTTACCGCGTCCTTCCGAAGACTGCAAATATTATATATTGCAATTAATAAAAAAGAAAAATGATATCCATCAATTAAAATTTATCTTATTCAGAACTTAATTTATTTTTTTTCTAATTTGCAACATTTTTGGATCATCAATTCTGATTGCAGCTTCTATGGCGTCTTGCTTCTTGCACCATTCGTACAGATGTTTCTAATTGTCCTTGTCTAAGAAGCTTACGTTCAAAACCCCAAAACCCCTTAGTGAGGTTTATAAGTGCTTTGATTTGTAGGATATAGAAGAGAAAGCGCAAGTTTTAAGTGAATTTTAAGTATATTTAATGAATATTAGGCGATTTAACTCAAACAAATTTTATCTGCTTGTCTTTTTCATATTACTGAATATTGATCTCTGTAGTGGTTCAAATAAATCGACTAAGGATCATTTAGGATAAAAAATAATAACATTTTCTATAAATATTGGTAAAGTCTAACAAGAGATACGCTGTCAGAAACTTATGATGTAACATCACATCGCTATTAAAGGAAAGTGTGCAAACTTCAAAGTCTACGGAGATCGGCAAGGAGTCTAATTGTGCTGTCAGTAGAATCTGTTATTTCTTGCAGGATGCTTTCGAGTACCAGAATTAAAATGCTAAATAGCTAACATGCAGTGATACCTAACAGTTGAGACACTCTTGCATAGAAGCTTTGCTATAGCTGCATAATTCAATGCTGGTTTGAGTTAGTCTATATTAATACTCGTACCATACCTAAGCTTAAGAAGTAAAACTAAATATTACTCTTAATAAATAGACCCTAAATTTCGCTAATTTCTATATCTCATTTTGCAAATTGGCCTAATTTCTCTGCTAACCCCAATAAGATCCCAACTATACCCTACAATTCAAAGCACTTATAAACCTCACTAAGGGGTTTTGGGGTTTTGATTGATTAGGTAATCTTCTTTTTGGTGTCTGCGTTGTGCTTTACTTCATTCTCATACTTCACGATTCTTTGTGGTGTCAAATTTTTCTTCATTAAATCCTCAAGACCATTAATATTACTATGAATTTATAAACCTTAGAACTATTGGTATATAAAATTATTAATATTTATGTATCTCAAGGAAAGTTGAGAAAACATTCTGATTTTTTCCTCCAACGTCTTCTCTGAATGTGATTCATTTTTAGAGTGTATCGATGTCACAAGGAGGGTTCGCATTCAATTTCTCTCAAAAGTTGTGGAATTTTCACTACGTCCTTCTCTTTGGTTGTTTCCAAAGTTCTATATATGATTCTCTTTCCATCGATCACTTCTTCTCATAGATCTCAATAATTTTTTTTGCTAAAAATAAAATTATATAAAAACAATATTTATATCAAGAATTAAAAATAAATCTTTTTTCATAATATATAATTAACAACTTTATTTGATTAATAATAAAACCCCAAAACCTCTGTAAAATTTTATTTGAGCCTTTTAATTTATTATTTAATGCTGTATAGAAATTAACACTTATGCTTAATCCATCCAAATAGATAAATCAGATAGTTTTATATTCTTTGATTTTTGGGCATCCACCAATCTTAATCCAAGGGCCAGGTATAGAAGACCCATATACTGGACAGAATAGCTCCAGCACCGTGCACGTTCACCGATTTCCTTGGGGAGGTCTCATATGATCTTTCGCGACCTTTCAAAGTTATAAAGCAAGTAATGAACGGGTAATTTATTAGAGTTTATCTATATAATAATCGAAATAATTTCATTTCTTTGAGAATTATAGAGATAAAAGCAACTTAATATATTTACTACATTTTTCTTTAATTAACTCTATAATATACCTAAATAGATAATTCTAGTCATAAATTGCTTTTATGATTTGTAAAATTTATAGTGGTTATTTGCCAAGTCAAGCTAAAAATATTTTTAGGGTAAAAGTTCGACGTCATTTTTAAGGAAAATGTTTGATGTTTTTTAGCATTAACTTGTACAATTTTCAATCAATTTTATAAGGGGCTTCGGAGTATTAATATATTTCTCTTGAATCTACAGAGTGGTAACTCTTTTCAAAAGTTGAGCTTTGTGGCTAGATTTGTCTTTGTTTGAAATCCTGACTCTGTAGAATTAGATTTCTATTTTGAAAGATTTCGTTCTCGAATCTATCGAATTTTCTGTCGAGCATGCAGTCCATCATCTCGAACTGTCTCCAAATGTTCAAGTTCATGCTAAATGGGTCCAGCTTGACAAAATTCAATCACCTCCAAACATTTATAATAAATACTAAATCTAATTCATAATATCGAAATTTAAGTTGTATTATTTATTTTATATATTAGTTCTTAAACATTGATAAATTTAAAATTATTTTCTAAATTATAGAAAAATAATTTTAAATTGTCGAAAGAAAGAATTGTGATAAGACAATAGTTTTTATATAGATGAAAATTAAAAAATTCGTCACGATGACCTAATTTTATTTGACTCAAGAATCATTATGGTAAAAATCGGTAGCTACTTACATAGTAAATTATAGTTTTAAAATTATTATTGAGATTAAATAATTACCGCCTTAAATAAGGTAAAATTGTATGATCAAGGATTATCAATTTATAAATTATAATAAAATACCCCCCTAATTTACAAGATTCTATAATTGTTTTACATTTATTTATCAAGTTACTAATTTTAACAAGTTCTATATGCTATAAATAATATGTGATTGTCCTATTATTAATCTATTAAGAATCTTTAATGTAAATACCCATTATACATCATAATATTCTTATGTTTCCATTATATAGAGTAAATTAAAATTTTAATTTGAAAGAATTTATATATTTTTCTTCTCAATTTGTTTCTTTTTGAAACAAAGCATATAAATAATTCTTAGTTAATTTATTTGTGAAAATAAATTATAAATCTTTTTCATTGTAAATATTGGAATTTAACTATGTTGTAGCTTAAAAATATTATCTTTTATCAATAAAGAATTATTTTATTTTAGCTGAATTCTAATATATGATGGTTTTTGTGTTTTTTACTTTAAAAATTTGGTTTCTAATTTCACTGATTAGTTTTGTTTATTTTAAAGTCATAATTAAAAGATATTTAAATAAAAAAAGATAAAATAAAACGCGAATATTAAACAAGATAAGTTTATAAATTTTATATAAAAATGCATTAAGCTCACTTTCTATACCAATTTTTAAATTATTCTAAATATTTTAATAATTAAACTTTCAAATCAATTGTACTTTAGCAATAATTCTTATTTCAAAAATTAGTATACATTGAAAAATTGATAGGAAAATAGTATTAGTTGATAAATAAAAAAAGTAATTAAAATTAATATTTTATATTTTAGAAAATTTCGAGTAGTGTAATTTTTATGGCTTAATAATCATTTAATGGACCAATAAGATAATCCTTTGTAAGGAAAAGTTTCAATGAACTTCAAAATAACTACTATATTTGATTGTGCAAAATTTAAAGTGGACTAGCTTTTTATGCTAGTCTTAATTTCTAATTTTAAAACCATTAACTTTTGCATTTAATCTAATAAAAAATCCAATAAATCAAGCATTAATTCCCAGACCTTTTAAACCAATCAAAATTTGGATAAAGCTAGATGGTTTTTTATTTTTTAAAAATAAATATTGAATTAAAAATAAAATGAGTTTCCTTCACTTTATTAGAGGTTTGGGAAATTATTTAATTTACGACGATGCCTAAAAATTAAATTTAAATTAAAAAAAATTATAATTGTAAGAATCAAAGGCAATATTTAAATTTAAGGGGGGGGAAGTTTCCTGCCCCAAAATTTATATGCACCCTAGAGAGGAAGTTTACTGCCCCCAAAAAGGTAGTTTCCTGCCCCTTCGGAAGTTTCCAGCCCCATACATAAAAATATGTAATTTTTATAATTTTCAAAGAATCTTTATCATCAATTATGATGTAGTTTTTTTAATTTAGCTTCAAATATCATTTATACCTTGATAATGAATTTAAAATTTAATGAAAATTACATTAATTATTAATAAAAAACACTAATCTTAGCCTTGTAAATAATATATAATTTGATAAAGAATAATTATGTACCTTGAAAATTATATAATAATAAATGTTGTATAGTACATGATTATGGTAATTGAAATTGAAATTTATTATTTCTATTAAAGTTATTTCAAAAAACATAAAATTTAATGTTGGGGGCAGGAAACTTCCCCCCCCAAATTTAATATCCATTTTTAATTTTATTTAATCTTTATTTTACCTCATACATACCAGAAATTTACTTAGTATATAATAACATTAATTATAGTACCAAATTGATCTTAATGTTTTTAAGTAATAAAAGTAATGATTTATTGAAAGAAATGACTTATTATTCAATTTCTAGAACATTCCAAGCATTCTAAAATAAATCATTTATTATCTCTCTGTTAATATATCTTAGAATTGTAGTATAACGAGTAATAATTCAAATTTTTGAGATTTCTCTCATTTTTACTTTATCAACTCAGAGCTGCATTTGCTTGGGTAGATTAAATCCATAAATTTGTGTTTAATAAAAATAAATAGTCAAAAATGAACAGTTTAAATAAAATATAAGATTTATTAAATAATGGATTAAATTATTGCTGAAATTTATGGTAAAATCCAATATATCAATTAAGACATGAGAATTGGGGTTAAGAACAAATATAAACTGTTAAAGGCGTATAATTATAATTTTTAGGCTAATTATTAAAACTATTGGCTCGATTAATTGTCCTTAAAAAATAATCCAATCAGGTTAAAAATTGATTTTAGCCTAATTACATTTAATTTTAGCCAATAATTATTAAATCTTAATCTTCAATTCTCATGTCTTAATTGATCTATGGGGTTTATTATTTTAAGGTTTGATTCTTCTATTAGGGTGAATAAATTAATTAATTTCTTTCAAATAATTTAGCATTTTTGAGATTTAAAAATACTATAATTTAATTCCCTCCCACTATTAGAATTATTCTTTTGTAACATTTTATTGAGCTCCTTGAGATCCTAAATCCTTGCTCAAATGTGGAGCCTACTGATGCTATCCACTTCCCATATAAAAAACTAGTAATTTAAATGGAATTTAATATAAAATATTTATCCATATATTGCTGGCTTGCACCGGTGCCAATCTCTTTCTGTTGCTGCTACTGGCCAGATATAGCACCCTGTGAAGAAAGTTACTATTATTAGCCACCAACAGAATATTATGAGGTCTACCAGCCTGGCTGATTTTGCTGTAATTATTGTTGTTGGCCTTCTGAAGATTGCAACAAATAAATTTGTCGCTAATTTAAGTTTATTGAAGAACATTTTAATTTTGGAATTAATTATTAACATAAATTTGCAACATTTTAGGATCATCAATTCTGGTTTCAGCTTCTATGGCGTCTTGCTTCTTGCACCATTCGTACACGTGTTTTTAATTGTCCTTGTCTAAGAAGCTCACATTGATTAAGTAATCATTTAAAACCCCAAAACACCATTATTAGCTTCACAAATACATTTATTTTGAATAAATCGTTAAGAATAAGTGATAAATATACAAATAATATTATCTCCTAACATTTATAGGAAAAATTAAGTTTACTCAATTCAATTTTAATTTAAAGATATATTAATTAAGTTTTGAAAAAGAAGTATAGGATTTTCAGTCTGCCTATAAAGAGAAAAAAATTAATATTGAGATTTTCAGTTTGATGTATGACCTCATATAGCAACAATAAAAGTGTGATATGCTTCAAATGCTTATTATTTTACGAAGTATCATAAGATAAATATTAAAGAATAAAATAAATACAGTCAAGTAAAAGGCATATCAAGAACATAAATAAATGGTAGGCATATGATAATTATATAATCACAATTTATCATATAAAAGTTCAGGATAGATACAGTTCAAGCAGAGAAAATATTCTATAGAACTATAGTACTTGATCAAAAGTGTATAATGAAAGACTATATCCAAGTTTCTTAACTGTGTTACTCACATTTAAAATCTTAATGACTAATTTAATTTTAATTAGATAAAAGTAAAATTTTATAAAACTCATGAAGGGGTTTTGATTTTTGTTAGTCTCTGCATTGTGCTTAACTTCATTCTGATACTTCACGATTCTCTGTGGTGCCAAATTTTTCTTCTTTGCATCCTAAAAATAACACTAAATTTATTATAAAACATTCATTTTAGAATTGTTGTAATAGACATAGTAAAATACTAATATTTCCTCAAGGAAAGTTTTGAAAACATTTTGTTATTAGCCTCCAACGTCTTCTCTGAATGTGATACATTTTTAGAGAGTTTCGAGATCGCATGGTGGGTCGCATTGAATCTCTCTCAGAGTATGTGGAATTTTCACACCGTCCTTTTCTTTAGTTGTCTCCAAAGTTCTATACTTTATTCTCTTTCCATCGATCACCTCTTCTCTTAATTTTTGGAAGAATAAAAAGAACTATTAAATTCAAGCATAAAAACATGTAAGATAATAGTTTCACGAAAATCAACACTCTTAATAATTATATTGAGATTTACTAAATTAGATTATTTTGGCTTTGACATTACTTTATTATAAATTTCTCTTGAGTCAACAGAGTGGTAGCTCTTCTCATAAGTTGAGCTCTCTGGCTGGATTTGTCTCTGCTGGAAGTCTTGACTCTGTAACATTTGATTTCTATTTTGGAACATTTCGTTCTCAAACTTATCGAATGTTCTGTCGAGCATACGGTCCATCATCTCGAACTGTCTCCAGGGGTTCTAGTTCAAGCTAAATGGGTCCCAGCGTTATAAAAACCAATCACCTCCAAACATTATAAAAAGCAAAAAAAAAATAGTGTATGTTTTAGTTTGCTAAACTATTTTTAATTATTTCATTGAAATAAACAATGCTAATTTTTTAGTTTATTGTTTGTATCTTATAATTTAAATAGCTAAAATATGAGTATTCTAAATTGTCTAAAGAAATAATAATGATAAGCATCTTAATAAATGAAATAGTAACTACAAAATGTATAAGACTAGGTTCATATTGACTCAAGAATCATTATGGTAAAATAAAAGCAACTTACATAGTATATTAATAGTTTTATAAATATTATTAAGATTAAATAATTACCGCCTTAAATATGTATTATCTTATGATCAAGGATTATCAATTCTTATATTAAAAAATTTATATAATCAACCCAAATTGAATAAAATAATAATTATACTTAATTATTTATTTATCAAGTTACTAATTTTAACTAGTCCTATATGCTAAATATATGAGTGATTGTCCTTGTATATTAATCTCTTAAGAATCTTTAACTGAAATAACTATAAATCATCATGAAAATATTATATTTTCTTCTATATCTGGAGTAAAGTTTTAGATTTTTTAATTAAGGAATCTAATATAAAAATAATTAGGGCCAAATATTAAATTTGCCTTTGTAAGACATAACAAATGAATTGAATTCTTGGTGATTAATATAAGTATTATTAGATCTAAATTTAAATCTTAAGGGTTCAATATAAAAAAAGTATTTTTGTAACTTAATTCATCAAAAATCAATAAATTAATAAATTTTTTAAGAAATTCCGAAGAATTTTTTTAAATAACTATTGCTATATATTTTAGGGTTGATAATTTAATTTCATGAACTTTCACTAATATTTCATAACAATTAATAATTGTCTCAGAATGAGTCCAAAAACTTTTTAGTCTGTCTGTCCCAATCCAAAGCATCAGACTCCTGCAAAGCATATATTTTAGTTTTTGCATCTTCGCCCTCTCTCTTGGAAAATTTGTATTGCATCTTGTCGCCGTCTTTGTCTACATAGCTCACATGAATAGTGTATCTCGCTATTTTAATAGCATTATATGACAAGGAAGTAATTTATGAGAGAAATAGCTCAAGAAAAAACATTTTTAAATAATCTCTTCTTTTTCTCAGAAGGATCATATTCAACTAAGTTCTTGAAACTCATGATTTTTTCTGGATCAATTCAGCAAAAAATTTTAAAATTATGAAACTGTAATTATTGATATTTAAATAATTTAAATTTCCCTTATTAATCTAAAAACTGGAAAGCTAAGTTTAAATAAGTTTTATTCTAAAATATGATATTTGAAGTTTATAAATGTTATAATGTTATTTATTGATTCCCTTGTCTTTGGCATCATTCATAAACTAAGTAAGCATCGACTGCTCTTTATTATCGTCTATGGTCTCTTGAATCTTAGAATATTATTCTAAAGTTTTCATATCGCAGGGAGGCTCGCAGAAAACCTCCTTCTTTTAGAACGGGACCATCACTCCGTCCTTCTCTTTTATTGAATCGTAGATGTGCTATCTTTTTAAATATTTGAAATGAATTTGATTTAAATTTATTCTGTTCAATTTTTGGAGTGAGAATTCTTTTATATTTGATAATTGCTATCTAATTCTAATGCCATTAACAAAGATTTCACTCTGGGAGTCGCTGCGATGGAACCTTTGAGGTTTGTCGGATAATGACTTGCTCTCCGTGTCTTCGCCCATCAATGATTTATTTTCAGATCCTTCGCCAGATGTGAGTCTCCTTGATGAATCAAACATGTCCTCAAACATTAATCTTTTAGATTATGATTGTAATTTCTGAAAATTTGAAACAAATTTTCCATTATAAACCTAAAGTTTATAAAAAGAATTAATATCTGGGGCAAGAAATTATTTATTAAGAATAATTAAAATATTTTAGTATTATATCTTAAAAATAAGGCTTAAAATTAAAGGAATCGATACTTACGATAATTAAATAATTGAAAGCAAATAATTAAGGAGAAAAATTATTGCTTAATTTATCTCCCTATATACCTTTTAAAACTTTATAGGGGTTTTATAACATACCACGCCTGAATTTCTCAAAATCCCGCTCCATTAATCTCATCTGTTTATCGATGATATCATATATGTCTAAGAATCTTCTGAAAAAGTTGAAGTGGCTTCCCCTATTATAGTTAGTCAAAATACTATAATTTTAGAGTGTTATTTTTTAAATTCATCAACTTTGTAGTATAAAATTATTAATTTTAAAATACTGTCATGATTGATTTCTACCTACCCATTTAAGCTATTTGAGAATATAAATCATATTTTATTAAAAATTTCTTTAATTATTATATTTTAAAATAATGTAGCATTTAATCTCTAATAAAAGTATATTAAGCATATCAATTATTGTTTATGTAGTAATTTAATTACGCAAATTAAGTTTTAATTGTTATTTTATTCAAACATGAAACTACATTAATAAATTTATATTGAATATTAAAAAATATAGAAAGAATTCGTAATACTAAAGGGAAGAATTCTGAAATAAATAATAAGATTATAATGATAAATTATAATTTTAAAGTTATTATGAATTTTTTTTAAATAATCCTGAAATTATCATAAATTTCTTTTTAGATTTGTTAAACTTTATCTATCTTTGTTTCTAGAATTATATAAGATTTTTTTTTGTGTTCAACTCAACTATTTAGTTGAGTTTATAATTATTTTTAAAATTAATAATTGCATAATTCAAAAAACAATAAATTTAAGAAAGCTTTAGAATTTTATATCAATATTTTTTTAATTTAGGATTTTGTTATGAGAGAAGAGAAGTATGACTATAAAAAGTTGATACCTTAAAATCTATTGCTTAACGTATTAACACTATAAATTACATATCATAACTATAAACTACAATTGTAATTAAGTATTTCCTTTATAAGGGACTTAATTTAACGTCTCATAAAAGCTTTTTTAATTCATATAACTTAAAAATTAAATAGATTAAGGCTTTTTTTCTCATACAGTTCAAATGGGCAGAAATTATTTAAATATTTCAAAAACAATATAAATAAATATAGTTCTACAAAGTTGATAAATTAATATAAATACCTGGTGTTGTAATATTTTTACTAAGTGTCTCCTTGCAAGATTCCTGAGTAACATAATGGTTTTAAATTTTATAATGATTTTTATTCACAAGTGTTAATAGATGTGAAAAATAAAATTATCAATAATAAATAAAGATTAAATATGGTTAAAATCATTAACATAAGATTTAATTTTATATTTTAATAGCTGATTCTTAATTCAACTATTAAAACAATTAACTTCTATATTTAGTAGTCATTAATCAATTTAATTTCAAAATTTTTTACATTATACACAATTCTATTTTATGAAATTATGGAAAAAGAGAAAACAAAATTAGTTTATAAAACACATGTCACTTTATAATTTGCATAGTTTTAATATCTCGAGAAAGTTAATAAACTTATGAACAAATTCAGTCCTGATTGATTAAATTAATAAGTTTTGATAGTATTATAGTTGAGATTTATTGTTTTAATATCACTCATTGCTAATGTAGTCGAATGCTTGAATCTTAAATTGTCCCTCGGCCTCGTTCATGCCTCTGTCGTATGTGTACTTGAATCTTTGATAGGCTCCTTCGTACAAAATTCGCAACACATAGTGAAATATTAAAAAAATGTCATTGTATTTTTTAAGTGTATCTCCCCGGTGGCATTATTAATCATGACTTCGTCTTCATACTTTATGAGGTTCACAGGCAACTTGAGAGTGTCGAAATTGTGTTATGTTGCATCTCTGTAAAATTGGCTTAAAATTGATGCATCCATACATCCGAGACTTTCTTTGATAAGACTAGCCGCGCAAACTAGTTTTATAGGAGCTGCCGGTATGCACATGATATGCTTAACATTAAAAAACTTATTAATAAAAATACGCTTTATTGCTCTTGGCAGAGTCATGTCGTTGCAACAATCAAAACCCCAAAACCCTTTCAGTAGTTTGATTGAGTTTTTGATTGATAAAAGTAGACTATTAGTGCATACTTTATTAGGGTTTTAATAGGGTTTATGTAGGGGTTTAATGTTTAAATATTAGAAATTTAAGTGAGCATAACAAGCGAGTTTTTAAGATATCTCACACAAACATAAGCTTAATATCATGTGGCAGTTCTCTGAATTTTATCTTTCTAAGATGATGTTTAATTGTTTCTATTGTTTGTTAATTCTCTTAGCTTGGCTTGATAATAGTTGAGTGTGCAAGTTCTCTGAGACCTCCATTTATTTTATTTTTATCGAGATATTGTTTGATTCTTTGTTTAGAATCTCTCTCACCCTTGCAGCTAAAGTAATCGTTTCTTGGCATGTCGCTCTCTTTATTATTACTGCTAGAGCCCAGATATCCCATTAAGTGTCTCCATCTCTCCAATCCTCTCTCTCTGGGAAATATCCAGGAGTGCCGT
>ARYC01003719.1:0-68440 GCA_000711775.1 Oxytricha trifallax
TGCTTAAAAAAATACTCTTGGGGTTTTATCTTTTTTATATTTTAAATATGCGAATACGATTTTTAATAGTTTTAATAGCCAATCTTAAATTTCTTATCAGAAGAGTTAATGCTACTTTGATTAAGTTATTCACTTTGACTCTAGTCGTTCTGCAAAATATCTGAGCGTATTTTGCTTACTCTCCCAAGCATTTTCTTAATTCCTCCATATTTTTTATTGCTACTTTAATCCAATATATTCCTGAAGGAACCACAATCTTTGCATGTTTAATATATTTAAAATTTTTTAATCTTTAAAATATACTATCTTTGCGTAGAAATAAAGAAGATACCTCATCCTAGTTTATAAGCAAAGTCTCATCTAATTCTTCCAAATTCTATATCAAAATTTGATTTACAATTTAATGACTCTCTTAGGGGTATAATGAGTAATTATCTGTCAAAATACAATCATATAAATATTAAAGAAGAGTGAAAAATGCAAAATTGTAAAATAATAAATATTATTGTTCAAATAATATGCATCAAATGACTGTAAACAGGATTATCATATTGAGTCTCTTTTAATAAGTATAAAAAAATAATCTTTTTAGGAATGTTTGCCAACTTTTATTGTGCACAACTATAATCTGTGTATTGTCTCAAATTATAATTTACCAGTAAATTCTATTATCAGAAATTTCAAATTAATTAAAAAAAAAATTATTTTACAAACTAAATCAAACCCAACTATTTAGCCTCTAAAGTATTTAAAAATGAAGTGACAAAGTAATCATTTAATTTATAACCAGTAGAAAAAACCCATAATTAAACATAGAAAATATGAATCACACTTAATTTTGAGAAACTGTAAAAGAACTATTGCTCTCGATATTTTCGCAGTAATTTTTACTTATATAATTAACAAAACATAGATAAAACCCCAAGAGTAATTTTTTAAGGAATAGAGAGAATGATAAATTAATGAATTAGACTTTAATAAATTTAATTACTGAAAAATGAAAACTTAGGAGAAATACAAAAGTGGGGGGAAAGTTAAAATATACTAAGCATAAATAATAAACAAGGAGCATCCCAGTTCCAAGAAGCTGTTCGTCCCATCCCTGATCAGGAAGATGTATCTCTGTCGTGAATGCAGGCTAGTGGCCAGACCTCCTTATGGAGCTGTGACTTAGGGATCTCTGCAGGAGCCTTTACTTGTAAGTGGGAGATACACTGAGGAAACAATGCCAAGCCACCTCGACCTCCTCGCGACCCTCAGGGGCGGCCTCGACCTCGCCCACAATGCTGTCGAAGGGAGGGATGAACTGTGGTCCTGATCTATTCATAGTAAGAGACGATCTTGGCGATTCTGGCGTGGGTCTTCCTGCTAGGGTCTGGTGCAGTGGGAGCACTCCATTTTCCTATAATGATTTAAGTTTTAATGTTTAAATCTTAATTAATTAAAATAGGGCAGCCGTTAAAACAATAACTAAACCTTAAATTAAACTATTAAACGATCAAATATTTTAAACTTACAAAATC
Source organism: Oxytricha trifallax (assembly GCA_000711775.1). Lineage (NCBI taxonomy): Eukaryota > Ciliophora > Spirotrichea > Sporadotrichida > Oxytrichidae > Oxytricha > Oxytricha trifallax. Next base: position 1,524 of record ARYC01003719.1, read on the forward strand.
TCCCAGACTTTTTGCCTTCGAGTTTTTTAGGAAATGTTGAGCTAGAGGGGCCATCTTAAGGTCATTTTGTAGCCCTTCGAAAACTAGGAGGAACTTGGGCTCGGGGCACACAGCACACGCCCTGGCGGAGTTGCGCTCAATTTTCTTTTTCCCTAAAATTAAAAAAAAAATAAATATATCTAATTGATTAATTGATGATCCCCCAAATGTAATTGGTAAATAAACTAACCCATTCAGACCTCCTTGAGGCTCAGATGCTTCAGAGCATCGACCAAGGAAGGAGTAAATGCCCAGGTGATCGACCCCATGTCACAATTAGGGGTAAGAAATAATAGTCAGCGGGGGTGCCTGGAAGGTCTTTCCAGGGGAGTGGCTCAGGAAGATCTGCTTGATCTGTATAAGATTGACTCCTAAGGCTACTAAGCTAAAATCTCTAGATTAGAGGAAATCTCTAAATGAATTCCTAAAAGCACCAGAAGAAATCCGTGAGGGTAAAGGAATCACTGGCCAAGGGGGGCCCTTATGAACATCTCCTGGAGGTCTTTATCAGCTGGCCTTTTGCTTGGCTTTTTTAGAAACTCTTAGTCATTAGGTTATTAGTTGAGTGACCGTTAGGGACTAATCCGTTAATTCTTAGGTTGTTTTATTTTCTCAAGTAATTCCTTCAGCTACCGAGGAGCTCAGAAGACAGGCAGCCCACTGATGAAGAATCAAACAAAGAATCGACACATTCTCAACCTGCACCCGCTGAGGGCGTCCGCTCCTAATCTTCAAAGTTTGAAGGCCTCATTGTCTAGTCCATCGTAAAATCCTCAATGGCGGTTGGGGTTTTTCAAGTATCTATCAGGGAGGGCCCCCACCTCTGACCTTGGGCACGTCTCCATCGTTGTGTCTTCCCATCGTTACTCTCAGGATTGCCTCTCTAGTCAAGTCTCCCTCCATCTCCTTCAAGTAGGCTATGTCGTCGTGAAAGTCCAGCTTGCGGACTGATAGGTGGAGCTGAATACTGTGGTCTACCATCTCCTGGTAGTGAGTGGTTACATTCCTGCCAAAGATGGTTTGGGCCATGTCGTCAATCTCCGTGTATGATCTGAGGACAAAGGATAGGTTGTCCAGCAGGCACCTGAGTCGCGTCCCGAAGATAGCTTCGTCAGGAATATATGAGGGCTCGAGTTAGGCGCGGAGGGTGGGCGGCAGCAGGTGGGGGTCGAGCTCCACCGATGAGGACGAGAGGAAAGGTATGATTCTGTGAGATAATTGATTCTCAGGGCTCAGCATCTTTAAATGTGGCAGCGATATTGATAATAATAATTAAGGGTATATATATGAGAATAAAATTTAATCAGATCAGGCTTTAAAAGTTGGTTGCTTTTTGATTTGTGAAGACCCCCCTATATATATATATATATTAGTACTTATTTAATTTTACATAAAGCAACCAAAGTTCTTTTAATAATTAAAATATAGTAATTAATTTAAATTCAAATTCAACTTAATTCAAAAAAAATACTCTTGGGGTTTTATCAATTATAAAATTAATTATTTTGAATATCAAAAAAATAATCATTATTTTCATTATCTATTTTATAATAATTTATCTATAATTCTTTAAATTGTTCATAATTTTCATGAATTTTCAATCCGAGTTATAGCATAATTGCATTTGATGTTAAACAATAGAATTTTAGAAGCCTTGAGTAAATTGCACTTACATTTATTTCTTCTTTTCCTAAAATTTCTAGCATCTTAAATTTTAGGCAGAGTACCTTTTTAGGAAAAGAAAATAATACATTAAAAAATGGAAAATATATCAATTTTATGGAACAAACCATAATTATGAGTGTTTTAATAAACTGTTGAATTATTGGCATGCATGGTTTAAAATAATTCTCTTATTAAAATATTTTATTTTTTTACTTAATCATGATAGTTTATAATTATAAATAATATATGATGATTTATATTTAGTTAATTAATGAATATATAAGAAATGATGAAATTAATAATTTATATATAGAATAGATTTGGAAAATTCAACAAAATTAAATTGTTTAGTGTAAATTAGTCCTCTTTTTGTGTTTATTTTTTATTTATACTTAATATTGATAATGTTCTAGAATTAAAAATTTTCCTTAAATATTTATTTATTTAAAATATATTTCTTATAATTCACTCATAGCATATTTATTATTAAATCGATTAATAATAATTATTAATTTATAAAATAAGCATCATATTACGTATTCTTCCAAACTTTAATTAATTATATACTATAGCAAAAAATAACATTTAAAATTATTAAATTTGATCTTTTTGTTTGAATGAATTACTCTGTTGTCCCTGGTAATTAGGATTCCAATTGGCAAGCGTTTAAAAATATTCATCCATTGTAAATTCAACTGCTTTTGCTCTAAGTAGCTCTTAAAAACTTAATCTTTAATCCCCTTGGCATCATATGAAAATTTAAAAGCAAACGCTGCCATAATAATATGCAATAAAACAGTTTTCTATTATGATAGAGATGGAATAATTTAAAATGCCAAAGTCATAATCGAGATCTTAGTGCCAATAGTTAAATCTAGAAAAATTAGTTTGTCAAGGAATCTAAAGTGGTGAAAGCTTACTGTTATTTATATAAAAAGAGTTAATAAGCTAAAATTTAGAAAATTAAGAGGAATTAATTGTGTAATCAAGAATTTAAACATTATGGTCTATTGGGGAATTAAGACAAATAACTAAATATGAGTTTATTGATAAATATGGAGATTTGATTGTGAGATATGTTATTTATAAAAAACCCCAAGATATTCTGACTCTCTCAACCTAATTATTATCTGCAAGTTTAACTTATCTGAACTAAAAACATTGAAAACTTATCCCCTCAAACTTCAGAAAGCTTTTGAGCAATCTATTATGCCCCATTTATTTATATTTTTAATTAAAATAATAAGTATAAATTAAATCTTAATATTTTTCATTTAAATTGTAATAAATATATCATTAATTTAACCTCTCTATAGAAAATACCTTTAATACGAGTCTATTTTTAATTTTTAGTAATATTAATAAATTAAATGCCGCTATTAATTATTAAAATTGAATATATAATAAATGGGGCTTCAAGAAAGCCCTATTTTAAGCCTTGAATTAAGAATGGGCTCATATAGTTATAAAAATGCTCTAACTGGGTAATATTTCAATGTGCTCAGCTAATTAATGGCAAATATCAAAGATGTAAAAATTACGAAGCACGTCAGATATTCTGGGGAAATTCATAATTAGAACAGTCAATTATCCCCCAAAAATAGCTCTATGGGTACATATGCTTATGCATTCTTAATTATGTCCCTTGATATATAGTCCATTAAAATTCATTTTCTTTAATAAATACATTGAATTTCAAGAATTTTAGCTTATTCATTATTTATTTTTTAAAAAAAGTTATTGAATAGAGCGTAGATTGATAAAAGACCCCATGTTATCAAATTTAATATTAAGGAATCAAAATTTGTGACAGTCAAGATAAAAATATAATTTATACTATTTATAAACTATTTTTGAAAAAAATTTATTAATCAAATCAAGAAAATGTCTATGTAAATATGATTAATAAAAAGAGCTCCAAAGATGACAATATGCCTAAAAACCTCATTTATATCAACGTTTAGATTTTATTATAAATATTTAAAATTTATCATTAAAGAATATTCACATATTTTATTATATATAGATTTTGAGCTTGCAAGTAATTTTGGTTATTATTAAAATATTTGCAGAGATAATTTACTAGGATTTTTTTAACTTAATATATTTTAAACAATAATGGTTTAACCTCCCGCACTAAAATTATAATACTAGCCGCTGCTTGTAGAGGTGGCCATATTAATGAATTATTGAGCTTGAGAATTTGGCGTGATGAAGTTATAATAAGTCAGGTATCTTGTATGGGCGTAGTAAGATAATACACCTATAAACAGTGGAACAAACCTTGTGAAGTAAATGCTTCTTTCATGTTTTAAAAGAAATTCATAAGCATTTATAAATAAACATCATTATTAAAGTTATAAAAAACATTAAAAATATAGTTATTCATGCATGCGCACTGCCAGAAATATTAAATAAATAAACACTAATTTGATTTTGCAAGAAAGTAAAATGCGATAACTGATATATGATACATAATTTTGTGATAATTTTTCTCTGCATCAAAGAATAAGTAAAATAGTAAATTTTTATTTATCGAATAAATTATACTTACTAATATGAATTTATTAAAATTAGTAAACATTTATATTGAAGAAATTTTTATTAAAAACAATATAATGTAGACTATTTAAATTGTGTTAAGGTAAAAAAACTAGAAAAAAATCCATTTTAAACTGATTTATAATTAAAATATACAGTTATTTGACAAAACATCAGTTGTCTTAACTTCATAAATTTTAAGTTCATTTTTGTAGAATAGATTATTTTATAAAAGCTATTAAAAATAAATCCATTTTAAGAAATTTAGTATATTTTAATTTATGAAAAATTATAGATAAACTTCCTTTAATAAAATTTATTAGAAATTATTCAGATCATATATATATTTGAAATTTATATTAAATAGTCGCTTCATTATAATGATTGTAAACAAAAATCAAAAAGTAAAAAAGATTATGACGATGAACAAAATATTCTTTATTATTCAAACAAGACAGTCATTAGTTTGAGATATTTTTTAGCAAAAACTCGGCAACTTTCAACCTTGAAATTTAGTTCTTCTTCCTACTCCTCGTTTTTATTTATCTTTCTGAAAAAACTATCAATTCTCTCATATTTTATTTAATTTATACTGAAATAAAAATAGCAAAATAAATTTAAAATTGGAATTAATTAAAATCTGATTTTTTTCACTATTCTTTAATCTTTAAAAATTGAATATTTATAAAATATTGTTCATATTAATTGTTTTAATGAATTTTTTTAAAAAATTTAAAATAAGAAGTTTTTTGTATCTGATATTTAATAACCATTTTATTACTATTTTGATAAAATAAATTTTAATTTGATTTTATATTACTTTCTCTATTTTATAAACTTACAAACATTTAATTTTGTTCATATTTCTGAATTGATTTGTTTTTCTTCCCCAATTTAATGCTTTTACTTGAACTATTTTTCGTGAAAATGCCATTAAATTTGGGCGAGCCAAAATGAGATGTTTTGAGGTTACTACTCGTGTTATAAACCTTCTTAAAGTCCATTCTTTACTTATTTGGAGTATTAAAAGGAAAATGTACTAAACATTAATAAAATTGTTAAAATCAAACAATAAAAGTTATGTATGTATTGATAAATAGAATTTAGTTTTTTGCTTTTTTTTTTAAACTTTAAGAGTCAGTATATTTTGAGTAAAAATAATCTGGTAGTCTATATATTAATATTAATAAAATGGCCTATCTATTGCGTGTTACTGTGTTTACTATAATTGTTATTTGAGGCATTTCGGTTGTCAAAAGATCTCTGGTTCGAATAGTGACTCTCATCAAACAAATTCGCTGTATATTCAAATTTGTCATTATCTTTTTCTTGAGAGACTACTTCTGATTTTTCTTAACTTTAATTAGCATATTTATTTCCCGTTTTTTATCTTTTTATTAAAAGTAATAAAATATTTGAAATTTAAACTTTTGTCGGAACTTTCCATATATTTTAATTAGCTTCGCTTAGACTATTAATAATACTATAATATCAATTAATATTAACTGATGGTGGCATAAGTCAAAAAGATGAAGTACAAATTAAATAACTATCTGGCTGGCTTAAGCCCCAGTATTAATTTCCATAAAGCTTTAAATAATAGAAATAACATCTATAACTAGGTTTAAATTAAATATCAAACACTAAATAATATAAATTTTGTTTGCTGCCATGAAGAGGGAAATGCTGTGGCTTTGAGTTTGGACAGGGCAATAATTTGGTCGATCTGCTAACATTATTTAAACATTATAAATGGGAGTATATCGAAGTTATGCTGTTCTGTAAAAAATAATTTATATGCTTAGTTTATTGGCTCTTTTGCTGATTTGATATGGCAAAAAATAGCGATATTATTATAATAACTATTTTAATTTAATTAACTAGGAATATTTGTTTGACTATTTAAATTTCTTCTTAAATGATTATAATTTTATAAACTTTAATACAAGTCATAAGCGTATATTACAAAAAAGTATAAATTATAACTTTTATATTTATAAATATTTTTTTGAGTTTCATGTATAATAATACTCTTTTCAAATTCAATATCAATAATAATAATGTATATCATTTAAAACTATCATTGATTACTGATAAAAGCAATTTATATGGGAAATTAATATTTTATTAACATATATATATATATATATATACAAATGTTAAAATATGGGTTTCTAGGAGGTTAGATTGGCAATTAAAAATATAAATATAAGTTTTTAGCTATTTATTTGTATTTATACATAATATCGCAAGAATCAAGCTAGATAAATTGAAATTATATCAAGTTATTATTAGTTAACTTTATTGAATATTGCTTCACCAAACTTAAAAATTAATAAAAGAATAAATCCAGGCTTACAATAACTTTGAAATAAACTGAGATTGATAAATTTATTGGCAAACATATAAATACCTTTTATTAATATTACAAAAAATATTCATATTGATATAATAATTACAGGATAAATATAAAGAATTTTTAATTTACAATTTGATGAAAACCATTAATTTGATCTAAAATTGTAAAAAAATATTGCTATTATTTTCTCTCTTATGTTAATATTTTTTTTAAAGAGAATTTTAATTTATTTCTTCTAAAATTCCGAATTCCAAAATTTTATCTTAAATTTCGTATTTAAAATTCATAATTTATATATTTTTTATATTTATGTAAAATACCAATTTATATACTTAACTTTATATTAATTATTCTTTCAAGTCCTTATTTTATGTTTAACCAACAAAACCCCTAAACCAACCTCTTTATATCAGAATTTCTTATATTGCTAATATTTCAAGAAATGTAGAAATTTAAAATTAATCAAATTTAATAATTAAATTCAAAATATAAAAACAATGCGAATAAATAGAAAAGAAATCACTCGTTTAACAATATAAATTTTTATGCTTTTCTCGATACTACAAATCTATACATGTGGGAATCTGTTCCTGTAATTAAAGTATAAATATAATAATTAATTTTAATTAAAATATTAAATAATTATAAATAATTAAATATATAATCTTCGTATAAGAAACAATTAACACCCTATTGTGGAGTAAAAATCACATAATAATAATCCAGAAAATTAATTGAATTTGAGAAAATTTTAATTTTATTAAAATTTAATTTATCTAGTTAATACTTGTATTGACTGATAAGTTTGTAATTTGTAAAGAAGTGGATTAAATTATTTTAATTACAAAGTTTTAACACAATTATTTCATGAGTTTATGAAAATATATTATTGAGTATTTTATTATTACAAAAATGTAAATCACATTAGTATTTCTCTTTAATTTTTAATTTACAATAATTTTGCGATTTTGACCAGGATTGCCTTTACCCAGACGAATATTGCAATGAAGATGGACTTTGCCTTACTGATTATTCTCTATACGCTCATAATCCATGTGCCGCTAATTGATATACACTATCTCAACAACCGATTACTACACATAATAAGTATCATTAGAGAAGAGGAGATTGATATGATAAACTATAAATATTACGAAAATTAAACAAATGAAGCATAAAAAGTGGGAGAAGTTTCCAGCACTTTTTTTATAAATGTAAAATTAATAAATTCTACATAAATTCAAAAATTGTATATATTTATGCCCAACAAATATTTAGAGGATATTGATGTATGATAGGAAGAGTATTACCTTAAGTTTAGAAAATATCTAGCAGATTTAAGAACAAGTGGAATTATCTCAAATACTTAAAAAATATATATACTACATAAATTCCAGCCTTACATGCCAAAGAGTTCTTAGATGACTTGTATTCAGAATAAACGAGATAGTGATTGGAAAGTGCTTAGAATCCATGCTAATAGAGATATTGACAAATTCATTTAATACTTAAGCATAATATAATAATGAAAATAGTCCGCAGATTAGTTCAAAGTTCCTAAAAAGATTAATTTAATTAAAATTTTTAGTGCAGAAAACTTCCCTAAAATTTTTTTAAATCATAAATCAGTGCAGGAAACTTCCTCCACCCAAAGTGATAGTATATCTCATAAAAGAATAAAGTGTTTATTTATTTAATTTAAGAAGTTTATTCTTGAAATGTGCATAACTTTTTCATCACAATTAAATGAATATACAAAGCAAAATGGAAATCAATTTTAATAAATATATTAAAGAAACAATAATAACTATTCAATTATTTCAAGTAATTTTTTAACTTTCTTCCTCCTGTGAGTAAATTCATTATATTACTCAAAAATCAGTTTAGTATAAAATTTTAAATTAAAATTTTATACTAAACTGATTTTTGCACTTAGAATTAAATATAACGACTCTTAATTCGTAATGAAAAATGCTTAAAGTCTAAAATTCTCAATGAATATTCATAAACTTACATTATTAGAAAACTTTAAATTTAGAGACGAATTTTTTTATCCAAAAAAATATTTTACGGGTTTATATTAAAATAAGCAATTTATTTTAAGCATAATAATTCTTAAACTAAACACATTTTTCAAATTTAATTACTGTTGAAATATTGTTGCTAAGTTTATTTAATTAATTTAGAAAGCTTTTATACCTTTTTTAAGTTTATAATCAAATTTATTTTTTACTGAACTTAGTTTGAGGAGATTGTTTTTATTTATTGCTATTTACATTTTTGTTAGATTATTTGCTTTTCTTTTTCTTTTTATTTGTCTTTTTAGGGCTATTCTTGTTTTGAGGGGAGCTTGGTGCTTGGGTAGTATTAGCATCATATATTCAAAATTATTAAAAATTTTTTATACGAAAATGTTTATCAAATTCATAGTAACTTATACCCACATTTTAATTATAATTTATTATTTAATAAAATTATTATTTAAAAAAATCAGTATTTCTCATTCTATAATCGTTATCTTCCAAGAACAAATCCTCAAAAGCGCTGTCTATATCTTACACCATCATATGTGGATGTTTTTTATTATAACCCCCAGGTAAATCATTTGCATTCATACTATTCTTTTGTTATTTTAAAGGGGAATACAATCCAGTTGGTTTTAACTTCAAATTCAAAATGTTATTGCTTGTGTTATTCGTAGAAAATGGCTTAGTTTGAGGGAATTGTTGCTGGTTTCTTGGAGCATTTTACTAATTCATATCTGTTAAGAGATTGTTTGTGTTCAAGTTTAGGTCTGAGAAGAGTTTTTGGGGATGGTTGCCGTTGAAGAGGAAATAGGAGGGCTTGTATTATTAGTAATTAGGGGTTTCTTAAGGATTATTTGGGGTGTTTAAAAATATTAATTCAAAATAATATAAAAAATTAATTAAAATATATTCCTAAGTTAAAAATCAGATTAAATAAATTGAAATGTAATAAGTAAGTCAGGAAAAAAAATCAAATTAATTATATTTACATAAATCTAAAATTAAATGATTTAAAAATTAATTATAAAAATATAAATAAATCTGCAGATTATAGTTTGGTTTGATCATAGAAATATCTAAATTTGTGGGGGAATCTGAAAGATTTGTCAACTTCTTAAAACTTTAAAAATTATTATTTTTCACATTCTTAGTTGATTATTGTTAAGATGAAAACAAATATTTTAATTATTTAAAAATTTCTATAGAAATTTCCTGTTATTATTAGAGAAAATTAATTGACAATTATTTCAGAATATAAAAATGTTATTCATCAATATTGAATCTTTAAAACTTTTAATTAAGTTACTTTAAAAATTAATTATGGCAATGTATTAGAACTTTTTGTCAGATTTTAAATTTTATTGTATGCAATGTGATTTATTAATTATTCTAATTTATTAAATATATTATAAATAGATGAAAATGCTGATCGAGTATCTAAACTTTAATATTTTTGGCTTACATTCATATATTTCTAAGTTACTAATTTATTCTGATTCATTTTGTATTTCCTTATCATATTTCTTAATCCTATTACGTTGAAGTAATATATATATATATAATAAATTCTTAATTAAATAAAAATAAATGAATCTATAGCCTATATAAAAACAAATATGCATGTCTTATTAAAAAGTTTTTCCATTTATAAAAAATAATAATTAAGAGATATTTTTAAAAATCTATAAATAAATGTTGTCATTTGATTATATTTCTATATATTATTATATGATTGAAGTAAATCAAGTTAATCCAGTTCATAGCAATATTAACAGTGACCAATGCCACCAAGTACCACCCAATATTATATCTCATTTGCATTTAATTCTCGCCAAATTCGTTCTTGGTAAAAACCACGAGTAAGTAAGAAGAACATAGGAGGGTGAATTCATTGGTAATTTCCAAAAAGAAAGTGTTTCTGTGACCTATGGGTTTGTAGAAGAGAAGAGACTCTAGGAGTATGAAAGAAATCGAGACTTGGAATATTAATTAGAAAGTGCTATACCCACTATGAATTTATAATAAAAATGTTTAAGAATTTATTTTTAAATAGTAATAAGGAAAAGAGCAATTAAATTCATCTAATTTTTTGTATTTAAAAGATATCTAGTTATATTCAAATTATAAAAATACAAATATGATGTTTATAAATCATAATTCAATGAACCCCAACTGAAGTAATAAAATAAATTTATTTAGTATTTATTTTCCACCAAGAAAAGATATTGAAGCTGAAAAAATCAATCTTCTAGTCAAGAACATAGTTGGGTAAAGTGCGGAGACCATAGTTTCTTTTAGGTTGAGGTATAGTGTTCCAAATTATGCTCTAAATTAATCATCTTTGAGTTTGTCCAGATTTTTAAGCAAAAATATGAAGGTTGTTAGAGGAGCAGTGAAAATAAATAAAGCCATTATTGTAAATATTGTAAGTGTTTTGGGATATAATGGAAGATATTCATATTGAAATATAAAAATTATAGATTTTAGGTTATACTCAGACTTTTATTTATTAAGATTTCTTTCATCTATGCAATATAAAATTGTTAAAAATCGGTAATAATCATAAAATTCTGAAACAGTGACTTCGGGAATATTGAAATAGACTAATTGCTACTAAAGCATGCCAAAATTTCCAAAAGAATGGAAGTCTGGGATTTACATTTATATTTCAATTTTAAATTATTCTAGAAACTATTTGTAATTGAATATTCTAGATGAAATTTATCATAGCGATAACACAGTCAAAATCATGCTTGCAACATCATCTGTGTCCTATTTTAAAATATTAAATCATTTAAATATAAAACTAAGGAATTCATCACAGAATTAAGAAGCATGAAACTTCTTCTCTTTTCATAGAATATATATTTTATACTTACAGCTTGCATTTGAATAAATAAAGCAATTGCAAAATTTAAATAGCCCTTCATCCCGGATCTTATGAATAAATTATAGAAAATTTTCTGCTTAATGCTGTCGAAAAATCTCTTGGCTCTATTTTAAAGGATTTTATTTCAAGTTATGATAAAATTTCATTTCTACTTACTTGGGGTATTTCTTTATTGCTTTTTGCATTATTAGGATAAAAAGTGCAACAATTGCAAAAGCCAATAAAACGAAAAAAAGTAGTCCTAAATTTTGTAAAATGCTCGTTGATTCATAACCCAAAGTTTTAAATTTATGGGTATATAAGATAGTATTAATTACTTTAAATTTCAATAAAGGTTTGAACATTACAATGAAATTAAATTTCTTTAATGATAGAATTTTATACTCCCATTTAAATCTAGCATTAACGAATTTATTATTTTCATCATTAGAACCTGAGTTGCTGTTTCCTCCAAATATTCCAGTCAATTTTTTCATTTGTTCCTTGGGCAAGAAATTCAAATTTGATATGTCTTTTAGCATTTGTGCGAAGTATACATAATTACTTATTCTATTTTATAAGCAAATTTTAAATGGAAAAATTATTTATGAATATTCTTATACTATTAAGCTACTAATTATTATAATGTGTTTGATTTTAAATTTAAATCTTATAATTGATAATTACTAGGAATAGATATGTTCAAAAGTGGGAGGCAACATAATATTTATAAAGTATTAAGGAGCATCCAAAGTTGCTTCAGAGAGAAGCCTAAAATCAAAGCAAAAATAAAGTTTAGAACAAATGAGCCAAAAAGTGTGTTCGATGCTGTTTCTCCAAATGATTTAAGGGATTTAGTGCTACTTTATTATTAATTTTATTTTAGCTTTATTATTTTTGTTAATAATAAACTAAATGAGCATTTTTAATCAAATTGAATAATCTACTATCATCCGGAAGCTATGGAGGTATTTGCAAATATGTGGTAAAATTTTATTTTATAGTTTTATCCAGAGATTTTGTAACAAAATATTCAGATACATTCTAAAATAAATAATAAAATTAATCTGAATAATTTTAGAATACGTTTAAATCGCATAATTTTACTTTAATAATTTAATAATAATTTTTTGGATAATTTTAAATATCTATGACATATATTTTTGGGGTTTATAATTGAAGTACAAGTACAAATTATCATAATCCTTCACAATTTATATTTAATTCAAGCCAATATTAAAATAAAAATATATATATTTTTAATCCTATTCAATAGAAACTGCTAATGGCTACTTAAAATATACCTTTAACCACATATATTAACCATCTATACTCTATATATTATAGCCTGTTACTCTGTTATAGCATAATTAAAATAAATGTTAATATTACATTGTAAATCAAAAATTACAATGTGTTCGCTTATTCAAATATTAATTTATAATAGTAGACTTTGAATTTTGGTTTTGAAGTTCAAGTATTATACCTTTAGACTCATAAAGATTAGTCAAGTTATCGTAAGATAAAATTTACTATGAGAATTTATAATAAACATGCATAAATTAATGGTATTAAAATTCTTAAGAAATCTTTTCTAATAAACCTTTTTAAATCTAAATTTATTATAACTTGAACATCACCTGTCATTGAAATATAGGTCATAGTGGCATTTAGTGTATTATTTAATTTTTTATTTTTGAGTTTATCATATAAATCTAAATCGTATTGAAATTTACTATTGTCATAGTCATCGTTTATTATAATTTATTATTAAAATAAAGTTGAATTTCTTATACTATATTAATTATAAATGTTAGGTATAATAATTTTATCTAATAATTGCAATATTTCTTCTCATCTTACTTGATTTAAATGAGCAAAGTGTAAGTAAAACTTAGAGGCACTGGATTGTTATCAGTTAAAGTTATTTCAATAGTGTGCATTCCCAAGAATTATTATTATGCTTAGATTGTCATATAAGGATAGTCTACTACTAGAAATTGTCTGGCTTTGTGTAATTTATAAGAAATATTCTTTAAAATTTATGAATTTGCTAAGTTTAAACTTAAATTAATAGCTTAAACTTTTTACTTACTTCATATTAAAAATGTTTATACTAAAAGAAATAGTATAGTTATCATTATCAAAGTCTTCAATATCTGGTAATGTAAAAACCTTCCTATTTGGTATTTCCACTACATACAAAGCTTACAATGGCTTCTAAAATAGAGGTGGTTCTAGATTGTTTGGCAAAATTGTGACTTAAAATGATATCTCACTCCAAAGCCCTAGAGGTAAGGTGCCTCGAATAGTTATAGTATAAGTTCTAATTGCACTAGATTGATAAGCATAAACCCAAACTCTTGAATTTGTGGTATCAAGAGTTATATAGTTATTTGTTAATTGGAGCGCTCCATTTATATAGGAAGTGTAGACGAATGGGCCGCAGTAGCCCTTGCTCTCTGTGAATGCAGTTAGAGGGATGTATAGGACCGAGTCTTTTAGTTTATATGTGTAATCACTTATTGCAGTGGTTGATATAACAGTTGCCCCGCAAGACAGTTACAAAGTAAATAAAAGGTATTTAGAATTTAATGGTTAATAATCATTATTAAGCTCAAATAATTTTGATTGATCTTTCAATTAGAATCAGAGATACATATTGATTTTAATATTCAACTGATTTTTCAATATTAAAAAGTAACATCAAAGTCATTAGAAGTTATAGTTCCAGTGTAACTTCCCTGCTTAGCAACTATGTAAATATGATAAACATTTGCCTATGATGGTAAGTTCGAGCTAACTCTGAGTTTCATAGTAGAGCTGTCAAAATTGAATATTGATGAATCAAGTGCACTTCCGTTCTCATCAACTGCCGTGTATGTGATTGCTCCACATTAAGCTGTTGTAAAAGCTGATGTGAAAACATTTATTGGATCATTTTAGAAAATTAATTAATGCAAGTCAATTAATCTAATCAATAACTTATAAAGTGGATAATAAGTTATTCCACTACCTATTCCATATACTTAATCGCTCTCTGCTATTTTGGTTAAAGTTGCAGTGATACAGGGATTAACATATGTTAAGGTAAAACTCAATTTAATTAATGTTATGAAATTTTGATTTATTATAAACTTCAACAAAAAAATCATCACTTAAATACTAAACTCTAAGATGCCTGTTGGTTGACTTGTAATTTCTGAGTGAATGTTATGGTGTAGACTCCAGCATGAGATGGAGTGTTTGATACTACTGTGAATGTGTAAGCACCATTGAAAGTTACAGTTGAGGCTGGGAAAGCAGGCGTTACTGTATATGAAGTAGTAATAACAGCATCATTCAAAAACAAATTCTTCATATTTAACTTAAATTTCCTGAAATAAATATGAAAGGAAAATATTTATATGATTGCAGTCAGTTACAAGATAAGATGGGACTGTGAAAGACATGGCTGAGCTGAAAATATTATAGACATAATTCGTTACAGGGGTTGGCGGGGTCATATCAATTAAAATTGGGGAGAAGTTGGGAGTCAAATCCTTTGCATTTGTTGACAGTAGATTACTCTAAGAATAAGTGAAGTAAAAAACAATATATGACTAAAGAAATTTATCTATAAGACCTAATTTTATAATAAACCAAAAGGATATCTTGATAAAATGATTTTTAAGAAGTAACGAAATATATCTTTGACTTGAAAATCATTTATTGATTATAATTTCAAAAATTTTACTTATCTTCATATAAGTGAAGACATCGTAAGCGTGACCACCGCCGCCTCTAGCCTGAACGTATGCTGAAAAAGAGCCCGTAGATGATGTAAGAGTTGTTGTAGTTATAGTTGAAATTCCAAGTGTCCCGGTGTCTGTACTTTTTAACAACATTAAGTAATATGAAATGAAATTTGAAGGGTGGATAGAAATAATACAGTTGTCTATATTTTAATACTTTTCCAGACAGAAAGCAGAGTCTACCCAGCATTATAAGTCATAGTAGTGAGACCTTGAAACACCTTGAACATTCCGCCGAAAAATATTAAACTTGATGATACAATTTCTGCATCCCAGACTCGGTTAGAAGTGTGCGAAAACATATTCAGAAGTTGATATTTAAAGCTACCGGTGGCTACATTTATATCTACTATATAGATTTTCCCTGTTCCTAGAACTTGAATCATGGAGATATTACTATATTGCTTTTTATTTTACTTATAAAAGCCACCAATTAGTGCTATCATGATAATTTATGAGGTTAGTAATAGCTGTAGAAATTGAAGTGGATTTCACATCTGCGCAATAGCTGCTTGTCAGATCAGAGAAATATTATTACGTTACATTTCCAGAATACAACTGAGCGTTTGTAACATCAAATCTTATCAATCCAAACTTTGTTCCACCTAAACTATTTTCAATTATATTTCTGACACATTAATCATAATTAACAATAATTTATTATATTTGTAATAAAGTATAAACAAGCGAAGACATATTGGTTTGTAGAATCTTAAACGTAAGACATTTTTTGAATGTTATAACTTGCGCTTCCTATAGAACTCTTGATGTGGAAATAGTGAGCAAAATCTGAAAATCTCATGACAGTTAATGTTATCAAGCTAGATTTATAAAACATCTGTAAATAATATTTAGGGATAAGCCAAAAATAATGGGTTGCTTATAAGTGGCAATTATTTAGTTATCTTAAGAAAACTATCAATAGAAAAAAGATTTAAATAAAAAGTAATAAATTCAGGCCAGTTAATGAAATATAAATGAAAATTATTATATAATGATTAATAATTTTTATATAAGAAATAATTTTAAGTTATTTATTATAAGAATAATTTGTGATCAGTTCGATTGGAAAAAAAAATCTTATTTTAATGTTTTATAAAATCTAAATTTTATAATTTTCCCCTATAATACCTATTCCAATAAATTCTTTTTACTTATAAATACTTTAAAAGATTAATAGCCGCCAATATAGAGCAAGCCTTATCCAACTTCCGTAGCGCTTGGATACCAAGAAGCAGGTGGAAATGAATATTCCGTGGTCTAAACAATCGATGAAGCTCCCACATAATTAAAATCATAACATTTAAAATTTAATCGCTTAATAATAGAGAAAGAAGTTAGGTAAAATTAATCATTGACGTCTTGATAAGCTAATGTCACAGATGAGCCTGGGCCTATAACAAGCGCATCGAAGGTGCTGATAGCCCAATGAATAGCATTTGGATCTTCAACTGTTGATAATACAGCTCCGTTAGATAGTTGCATTAATACCAATCTTATAGAGACAGTAGGTGATGATCACATTGAAAATTTAAAGCATATATAGTTAATAGTCTACATTTTATCAATTAATATATGCTGATTATAAGAGTATAACCCTATAAAGCTATTAAAATGTAGAATAAGTAATAATGATCCCCAGGAAGATGTTACTAAAACAAGCTTCGCAGAATCATAAAATTTAATTTCAGAGACGTAATCAGAATCATCCGTAAACTGCTTTCGCCAAACTATAGAACCAGCGCTTGAATAGTAAAATGCTATTGAAGTTTTTGACCCACTGACTATCGAAGTATCATTACTAGAACCTCCAGCAATTAGATTTTAAAATTTTTATCCATTTATTCAATATATTGAATTTATGATTGAAGCAAGGATATTTTGGCTTGTATCTACGTCAATAGTGTAAATTGTTGTTTCCCCATTACCCCCTGTCCCTGAAGCCGTGCCACCTCCCAGTGCCAAAGGTAATTTTGGATAGGTAAAACAACTTATAGTTCCTGTTGCATTTACTTGCACTATCTTGATATAACTCAGGCATAAAATAGACGCTAATATTATAATTTCATAAATTTATTTATTGTAAATACTAAAAGTTTATAATGATTTAGGTTTTTATATAATTTTGCTAATATTGTCAAAACAAAATTTGAATATCTATAAAATAATTCAAGGTAAATAAGCTAGATATATACATCATTAATGTGAGACCCTATTTATAAATTACTAAAATTTTAAGGATATTTTATTAAAATTAAAGGGGTAAATATTTTTTTTATTTTAATTTAGAAAATAAAAATACTAGGTTAACTTTTTATTTAAAATATTTAATCCTATAATTAATATAATAAATTCTATAAGTTTTATTTTGTTAACAATTAATTATATGTTTTTAATCAGTAGTTTATAGTATTTTGCATATTTACAATAATTCAAATAGCACTAAAGCAACTATACTTAAATTTAAAAAAGAATATTTTATTTTGTAAAAATATTTATTCTTCTATATATTATGAATACAAAACACAGGAGTTATTTTGATAAGTAACATACAACAATCTATAAATTATAAATTAAGACTGAATAATAATGGTGAAATAAAATTTGAGATTATATTTAGTGTTTTGCTTAGCTTTTTATATAAATTTATAGGGCTGAAAGAATTTTCATAAAATATAACTATTAAATTTTGCTTAATTTAAAATCCCAATAAATTGCAAAAGCAATATCCCTAGGCTCCTTGATAAATTTTTAATTTATAAATTAAAATTCAAAATTAATAATTATTATAATTATTTATATATTGATCCATCTAATAACAATATATGCGATATTTCTCAAGTTATTCTTGCACACTATCTAAACAACAATACCTCATTTGCAGATAAATCTCAAAATTTAGTCATAGCAAGTATAGGGAGGGGTCAAGGCATGGGAAATTAACTATTTAAATATGCCGCACTTTACGCTTATGCATAGAGGACTGGCAGGAAAATGTGGATTATTAAGTCTGAGCCAAATGGGATTAATGAGAAAATTTAAGATGCAGATTCTACAGATGTCAGCATCTTTAATAGTCTTAGTCGGGCTTATGCCATTGAATATATTGATATCATAGCTGATAACTTGGTAATAATTATATATGTTTATCTTTAAAACCATTTAGATCCCATTAAATTTAGATAATATTTGTTATAAAATCATAATATTTTAAACTTGATAGATGCAGAAATAGGATAATTACTTATACAAAGAGCCTAAAAAATAGGCCCAGCTTAGGTATTCGATGTAAACCCAAGAGACTAGAAAATAATAAATCTTGAGGGATACTATGGCTACTAAAAGTATTTCAATGACTACATATAAGATATTGGTAAAATGCTTAAACCCTCAAAGAAGATGAAATTTAGTGAAACATTTTCAAAAATATATAGTTAGTTAGTTTTTAGAATTAAAATTAGTTCTGGAGATACGAAATCAATCCAGTAGCATAATTCAAATGTAATCAATATGAGGGACTATGTCTTAAACCAGTCTATCAGCATGGAATTTGGAATGCAAATTGGCCATCATGCCATCGTAAGCATAAACAATCCATTTGCCTCGTATTTTTTACTTATCTTACTGAGTTTTTCTTCCAAAATATATAAATAACTTAAAAACACGCCTTAAAGTGTCGCTGTACATGTTAGAAGAGGAGATTTGAAAAACTATTATGAAGATTTTTAAATTAAATTATTTACATTCCCATTGAAAAAATTTTGTTTACAAATGAATTTTTAGTTTATTTTATTAAGATGGCAACCGCATAACTCCCATTGCATATTAAATTAAAGGAATGTCTTTAATGGCTCAATTAATCAGAGAATAATAAACAAAACTTCAGCAAATATTACAAACAAATTAAACTTTGAAAAATCCCACATTCTATATATACTCTGATGACCCTGTTTTTATTAGGTCTGCTTTTGAAAACACTGCAGATACTGTACCTATTTTATATTATTTTACTTGTAAAGTAAATACAGTATGTTACACTTAAAATAAGTATTCCCAATTTTTTTTTAAAACTGTGATAGTAAGTGATGGTAAACTTTCAAACATAGAGGAATTTTTCTTAATGTTGAGTTGTGACCATTTTATTATCCCCACTACAACATTCAGCTGGTGGCCAGCAGTTTTTAGTGCTAAAGCCAAACAAAATAAAATCGTAATAGTTCCCAAAATACCATGGCCTTAGTAGTACGACTACTCTAAAAATTTGTAGAAATAGAGGTCTAGAGGGGACTAGTGGGATGTTACTATTCATGAAGGCTGGTATCTAATTAATCCTTTTACTATAATCACTACATAAAATTATGAATTACATCCAATTATATTTATGACAAAATTTAAATATAAATTACTATAGAGCCTGGAAACGCTATTGTGTACGAAATATTTAACATTAACAAAAATAAACAAGCTGCCTCAAAAATTGATCAAAAATACAAGCAATAGAAAAAGAAACCATAACCCATTAATTAGCAAAATCCTAAGAAATGAAATGAATTCGAAGTTTAATATTTTTCAGATTTTATTCTCAATTTTTAATGATGATGCTGATATTTCGGGAGTATAAATAGCGGACTGTATTAAAAGTATATAATATTAAATTAAAAACTAAATAAATATGCTGACTACCTAGTATTGAAGTATTTCACAAACTAAAAATGATAAATATATGGGTATTCGAAGACGAGCAGTTTATATTTATATGATATCTTTAATAATTCTATAATATGAATAAAAGAAATTGAGTTCTCTCCATAGGCTGCTGGTTCAAAAGTATCCCTAAATAACTAAGACGTTGGGTGACATGGTGCTTAAAAATATAGTATCCAGGCCAATTTAAATTTCACACATCAATTTATACTTTACAAAGGAATATGTTTGATTATTGTTTAGGGTTCTCATATGATTCAGCTCCCATTTTATATAACCATATATTTCATTTATAAAACTAATAGTAAATACTTGATAACTATAATGTCAAATCATATGGGTGTAATGGTATGCATGATATTCAAGAGTAATTCTCTCATTTCAATCAATAATAATTTTGGTAGAGAGTTAGTTGTCTGAGATGACAAAAATTAAAAAAAATGGGGGAGTGCTCTCTCGAAAATTTCGCATATTTAATAATTAGAGAGATAAGTGCTATTTAATACTAATTTATTAATCTATGATTCTCTATAATCTCATCGCACTTTGCACTCATAAAAGCATTGTAATAAATTAATAGAGATAGAAAGATATATTTATAATAAAAATACTCAATAATAATTTAAAAAGCTTATTATTGTTATAATACGAACTTTATCTTTACTAAAAATAAAATGGTAACATTAAGGTCTGAGGTTACTTAAAAAGTACTTATAAGAGTATTTTGTGGCATACTTGCGATATTGGCTATGCTACTTTTGGAATTGATTTAAAGAACTATTTTCTAAAAAGCATCAATAGAATCCATCAAGAATCTAAATATTTATAAGAATTGATTGAAAATAATTCTTAAATACCAATAACTGTCCTAATAAATCATTAAAATTGAAAATCTAAAATATTAAAATATAGTTCAATAATCTCCAAGAAAACGACAGCAAATCAACAATTGGATTCTTCAGATTCATACATTACCTAGGTGATGCGAGATGTTACTACGTCCTAGTCATGCTCTTCTTCAATCTGTATTCTCGCTAGACTTCATTCTATTTCGCATTCGTAATTTCATTCTGTGTATATGTTGAATGCTTTTTGAAATTGGTGCTCAGAGCTGGTAGACCATTTATGAAAAGTTTGAAGATCTTTCCATTTAGTTGGTATATTCTAAATTAATCAAATAAATTAGTTAACTTAAAAAAAGACAGACTTGCAAGTAAGTTAGTATTAACTTACTTGAAAATACAAGTTAAGCGAATAATTAAGGGTTTAAATTAATTACAATAATGGAAAGAAAATAATTTTATCACATAAAATAGCCCTTAATTGGTCTGTCATTATCAACATATATGATGTTAAAATTCCAACAAGAAACCATAAATATTAATACGGGAAAAAGATAGAAAAAAAGAATATTCACACCATCTTAAGGATAAGTCCCAATTTGATATGAAATCTCCAGGTAAGTCTTTTATTTTTATATCTCTAATTCACAGACAAGTAAATAATTTCTAAAATAAATGGTTCATCCATTTGTTTGCGAATTGTCATTCGGAAATCCAAGTGGAGAAGCAATGATGAGCGTAGCGTTTTTAATAATCCTCGCTCTCTATATTTCCTCAAAACTGAAAGAATAAACTGAAGAACTGACTAGAAATTAATAAATAAGCATAGGTGTCGCCTCCCTTTTCTCAATAATGATGATAATTTTATTCTGCTTGCAAGGCTCATACAACGGAAATAACACAATTGATGAAATAATTTTTGGAATGGAACTTGGCGTTCTGATTGGATGCTTCTCACATGTTTATATAAGACAAATGTTGGACAAACATCTGAAGGATTTGATGGATGGAATGTTTAATTAAAGACATAGGCTTGTAGTAATGGGAGCTTCATTAATTATGCTTGTTTTGTTTACTGTCATCACTATTTGCTATCTTGCAGCTGCTAGTATAGTAAAAACTAATCTAAAATTATAGTATTCTTGTATATTATGATTTCGTTCCTGAAACTCTCTGGCTTCAATATATCTCAATGAAATGTCCAGTTTCCAAATAACTGACAGAATTAGCATTTCATGACGCAAGTTACGTAGAGTTTGGTCTCTTTTTCTATCTATACGGTGCTTATCTAGGCATAGTAATAGACTCAAAGGAATACAAGGGTTCCCACAAATTCTAAAACTAAACAGAACTAAAGAAAACTCTCTTGCGTCTTTTCCTCTCAATTTTGATCATAGTTCCACTCTACGTACTACCACTCTTTCTTATAAAATCCTCGAAATACGTCTTGTTAATATTGGTCATTAAATACGCAGTTCCATCGTTTTTGATGGGGTTCACACTATATGGGTACTCTAAACTACTGTACAAGAGGTTTAATCTTATCTAAGATGAGAGCTTAAATGATACGAGCACTTCCTTTATTAATGAAAGCTAGTAGCAGGATGATTACGAAAGTGACGAAGATAAAAATGAGGATTCTGATAAGGAAGATAGTTCAGATAGTAACAGGAGAAGCAATCAATAATACAGGATATTATTGATATTTCTACATTATTTTTCAGGATTAATATAAGTCAATGATAAAGATAATTTTATTTTTATTGAATAGACTGACATTAAGATAAGATAAAACAATGAGAGATTATGACAAGGCAATGAAAAGTAATATTAACACTTTTTGAAAGAAAAGAATATAGTCCTATTTATAACATTTAATTTTGTATTTATAACAATATAAGTTTAAAAGTAGAACGTAAAAGGCTCAATATTCAATATCTAATTTGAATATTATTTATTAGAATTTTGATTATTTATATATGTTCTATGAGAAAGGGTGGGGACTCTTTTTCGCAATTGCACACTTATTGATTATAGTAATTTTATACATTGCCCTGCTTTTGGTCGATACATTTGGCCTAAAGTATTATAATATTTTGAAACAACATTGATGAATAAATGTTCTTGAATTTATTGATAGAATTAAAATATAGGCATTATTTACAAACTTAATCATCCACTTATTGAAAAATACAAAGTGACCACTGAGCTATGGCCATGGCAAGAAAATTACAGAGAATTTTATTATAAATTATTAGTCTTAGAATTTTAATTTTTTTTAAATATAGGCGAATTGAATGTAATAAAAATAGATATAAGTATAAATTATAATGTTATTAAAAAAGAATGGAGGAAGTTACTGAGGAAGTCAATTAAATAAATCCTCTTCAATAATCTAGCCTTAATATCAGATATTACATAATTTATTGATAGTTGTTTGGCGCTGAGAATATTCATCCTTTTTCTATATCATTTAATAAAATGTTTTATATCAAGAGATTCCATAAGATCCACCATTAGTACACTAATTCTTATAAGTTATTTTCAATAATTTTTATTATAAAAGTATAATAATTTAAATTAATTCTGTTGGAATTTGTGCTGAGTACTGTCATCCATAATTTATTTAATATCTTATTATTTATAAAATAATTTTAATTGATCTATTAAGGTAATTTTGAATTAGCTCATTAGATCTGAATTTTTAAGGTACTATGAGAAATAATAATTAGCGTTAAAAGTTTAAATTATTGATCTTGCTCATTGTTTGCCCTGCATATATATTCATTGTTTAATTATGTTATATTCTCAATGGATTTATAATTATTGTTATAAATAAATATTAGAATTATACGGTATGGTTAAAGTATTAGTTTTCATCCAGAGAAACAAATTATAAATTAAAAATATGTTCTTAAATTTATACACAGTGATCTTCAGCACTTCATGGTACTTTTTAATAAAATTATTTCTTATTTATAAGCTTGTAATAAATTTCTAATCTATTTATCAAAAACACTATTGCTCCAGATAATCTTTAACATAAATATAATTGCGAATATACATATTTATGTTATGGGGAGCCTTCAGAGTTGTAAAAATAATCATAATTTAGATATAAAATTACAATTAATTTAATTCTTTATATCATAAAATTGGTAGAATATTGATGAAATACAATGAAAAAAATAATACAGGAGTAAATCAACTTCATTTATAATTAATTGGTTAAGAATTAATGTTTTATCAAAATAATGTTTTCACTATTATAACTTCTGTTCTAAATAAGTATTATCGTTAATATTATTAACTCTTTGGTCTCCAGTTTAATAAAAAATATTAAGAAAATTATCCATGAATTTGAATTAGCTCATTTTTATATAAAAAATCCAATCATAATAATGGTACTTTATAGTCAATGGGTTCTTCTTGATTATATACAAACTTAAAAAATAAAGTAAGAAAAAGTATAAATTTTCTCATAGTATTATATATAATACCAGTCCTGTTGTTTGCTCAGAGATAAACTTATTAATTAAATAAAATAAAAATGTTTTATAAATAATAAGCAAAGTCTAGTTGTTTGGATTCAAAATTAAAATCAGAAATATAAGGGTATTTTTTCTATTGATTCACTTCCTGACTCAAAAACACTATAATTATATATAGATAATCTTTTGCTCATTAATGGAAGACCTCGCATTTACATTCACTCATAGGATCTTCCACACACCTTTCTTCTACAAGAGATTTTTAAAAATCATTTTGGATTTATTTTCAAATACATTTACCAAAGTGTTAAGAAAATGATTATATGAATAGATATATTTGTGAGATATATTCAGATACTGTCATCCAGTGGAATTTGTTTTTGGTAACGCGATACCTTTCACTATTCCATGTTTGCTACTAAACCTTATAATTTATTAATAAATTTTTAAATGTTAATATTTATCTCATAGTTTAGGAGGGAAGATGCACGCTTATACAAATATGTTATGGGATAGATTATTGTAAATTAAGAGTTGCAAATACGGTATATGGGCATTCATAAATATAAAAAATAAATGCTTATAATCATCTTATATTGATATAAAATTTCAATTATTTCTATTAATTTTATTTTTATCATTCAGGATATGACTTCCCATTTATTTTCTCAGAGCTCTTGCCATTTAATTCAACGACGTCCTACCATGATTACCATCATAGCGCAAATGTTGGAAATTACTCAGGAATGTTTACCTTCTGGGACACCATTTAAATTTAACTATATCATAAGAATAAAATATAATTTTTGAATGGAATAAAGATTTTTATAAGTATTAAAGTTAGAAGGAAAATAGTGACATTAAAAATATAAAATTCACTGATCCAAATATATTTTTATATTGAATATTGATAACTAATTACAAATTTATGTATAAGATCCTGCAATTAGCTCATCGGCTTACTAATCAACATAGTCAAACTTAAAATATATTATATTTGGACGTTTTAAATAGAAACTATTTTTATTTTCATTTGTAAACTCATCCGATAGTGAGAAAGAGAATTCCAAAATTCAAAAATATAATAATTTTTAATTATTTAACTTTAATTAATTGGAGTAATTATAGAGTTTTTATTAATTATAAAATTCAAAAGAAAGAAAAGGACAGCTTAAAAAAGAACATAAAAAATGAAAAAATTTCGAAAAAATTCAAAATTTAATGAATCTAAATATTAATAAAAACAAAGTCTTTTTTTAAGATATTAAGAATGTTCAAATTCAAATATATAATTGATAGTTTCAAGAGATTTTATTATTTAGTATATTACAAGAAATAAATGATTTATTATAAATATTAAATAGAAATGCATCGATATTGGGATTCAAATAGCATTAGAAAAATCTGGCATTTTATTTCATATTTAAATATATTATTTTGAAACAATATTATACCAGATATATTCATATTTTAATTTCATTGATTTCAAATTGAATCAAATTATGACTCATCTATAAATTTTATTATTTTATTCTGCCAAATATTCTTGTTAAATAAAAATTTTTTATTTGTTTTGATGAGCAAAAATTCTTAAAATTCTGCTTAATATATAAAATTGACTATAACCAATCTAATTAATTTAAATTTTATAAAAATTTACTCATCATTTAATGTGATATTTCTTTTTTAAAAATTAACTATATTAATCTTTATGAATAAAATGAGAGCGGTAAAACTTAAAAATAGATATATTTTACTCATAGGAAATATAAGTCATTTAAGATTTAGGTTAGAAAAAGACAAACGTAAATAACTGCTCCAAATCATCATGATTTTTTTTATATTAAGGATTTACTACTTACATTTGAGAAAATTTCTAGAATTTTAAGTTTTTGTCTAATCATAAAATAATATTATATAGCAATTAATATACAACAATTTATTATTCTTAATTTTAATTAAAATATTATTGATCATAAATTATAAATTTGTTTATATTAAACATTTTTTCATCTATTATTATCATAAAAGTCTGAAGCAATAAATGCTATAAAACATGTATCTTATCTTTTTAAATAATTAATTTTTTCATTGTTTTTAAGCATTTTTATAAATTGGTAAAAATTTTTTTAAAAAAACTAGGGTAAGAAAGAGATTAATTCATATGAAAATTGAATAATTGATAGAAATTCAAACTTATTTGTATTCTTATGAATAATAAACTTAGAAGTATAAATTTTATTTTATACCTTTAAATAATTAAGTATTTAATTAAGAAATGAATAATTTATGAGGATTTCTAAAAAAAGACTATTTTTTGTAAATAATTTAATTATGATTTTTCAAATTTATTTAAATACAGTTAAAATATTACAGTCAATAATGTTTTATAAATTTGGAATTATTTACTTTGAATTGTAATCTGATTATTTATAATATTTTTGAGATTTATATAACTTTTTACTTTTATTTTATCTTTTTAATGTTCAAATTAAATATTATTTCAATTTATTTATCATAAGTAGCTGGAGCAGGTGAATTATAAGGGACATTTGAATAAATATATAAAAGACAGTTGGACATAGCTTTTGATAATTGAAATTATTCATTTATATAGATAGTGGAATATAAAAGAGAGGTGGCTGTTATATGAAATTCTTTAATTAAAATTATTTCTATTTATTTGCTAGAGTTACAAGAATCATTAGTGTTGATCTATCAATCAAAATAGTTATTTATTAATAGAATTAAAATGAATTAATAATGGAATTCTTAATTGAAAAATATAATCTCTTAATTGACTCAATAGGTTTGATAAAAAAATCATTAGATATACTAAATTAAAAAAAAATTAATTTATTTATTAAAAAAGATAGAATAATATTGATTATATGTCATGTCAACTATCTATTTTAAGTAAATTGAATTTGACTGTTTTTTTTAAATAAAAATTAAAATTAATAATATTTAATTCATTTAACTAAACTAATATAATATTTGGAAGTTTTAACTTTTTGAATAAATTTTGATTGTAATATTAAACCGTAAAAATTAAAATTACTTTTTATTTAGATAATTTTATATTATGTGCATTGCATGGTAGATTAGGGAATATTTGTCTGAAGCTTGTCTGAATTGAATCTTTAAGCCTAACTTCCGATGAAATCGCTGAAAATCAATCTACTAAATTGCACATCCTAAGTCTTTAGCTTCATGCTCACAGCTCCACTTTCATTCACATATAAAAGCAGCTAAGTAATTAAATTAAACTTATTTAATTCAAGGTCATTTATTAATCTTAAGAATTTATTGTAATGTTTAAGAGGGAAATATTTAAAAAAATAGAAAAAATTAAATTTAAATTTTATTAATTAATTTAAAAATAAGTGGGTGTCCCTCCATGAGATGAGCAGAATATTTCTATCGAGTGAATTTTTATTTTTTGGTATTGACTTATTTAATAATTTCATTTTTAATTATTAATTTTATGAGGTTTCATTTATTAATTTTGTTTAATAATTACTTCTCCTTGTAGTCTACTGAGAGAGATGCTACTAATTTAAATAAATAACTATTTTTTTATTTTAAGGAGTATTTTGATATTGTTTATTTAGCTAATTTGAATTATTTAATTATTTTTGTAATTATTATGCTCGTGTAATTTAGAAGTGATTCTTTCAAATGCAGTGATGGCTGTTGAAGTATGGTTGCATAAAATTTAAATTTTTTACCACTCTGATATTTAATTTATTCAGCTAACAATAATAAATGTAACAATAAACTGTTTGAATTTTTAAATTATTGTATATGAAAATAAATATTGGTGGCAACGGAGCAGCTGATTCAATGATTGAAAGTTTTGGAATGAGTGCAAAGTCTAAAGAACTTAAAAATTTAATTTTATTATTTATACAACAGTATCCTCCTATCTCCACTAAAAGTCCACCAAAAACATTTGGGTTAAAATAATTCTGATATATTTTCCAAATTTTATTTAGAATTAAAAAATAATAAAATCTTTGCTAAATAGTTATGTCCAAATAAAAAATAACACTTAAATTTTAAGTTTTAACTTTACAGTTGAGCATGCCAAAAATGCAAGATAAATCATACCTCCAAATAATGATTCATACTTGATCTTTAGCTTTATGAGGTGAAATGGTTCAAATCAGAAGCCAAGTCACATAGTAGTCTCTCATTCAAAAACAAATAATTACAAAGTATTAATTCAATTAGATTTTATATTATTATTATAAATAATGAATTTCTCTTCAATCTTAGGTCTTGTGCTTTATTATTTGTAAATAAAATATTAAATTTGAAACTTACATATCCTATCTTATTGTTATTTTAAATGAGATTTTTGTTGGCTTCATTTGAATTTACTTTTGGCTCTTAATAAACTACTTTGTAGAACTAATCTATGTTAAAATTATTAAAATTCTGACAAAACAGAAATTCTATATTTAAAATATAAAAAAATTATTTAATTAATAATCAATCTAATATTAAAATCTTAATAAATTATTTTAAAAAAATCAATGATCTTGCTTGATTTTTGTCAAGCTTTCTTCTCTTAGGTTGAGGTTCTTATATAATTCTGAAGTCGTTTTCTAATAAGAGAGAATCATCTTCATCCTCTGGTATAGTATAAACTGTGTAATGTTTAGATTCAGACGATGGTTTTACTGGAGCACTGATATAAAATTAATTTTTACTTGAATAGAGCTAAAACCATTATGTATTGAATTATTGTGCTTATTTAGATTTGATACCCTGCCGAATCCTTTCCAACACTAATAGCAGTTTACTTCTTTGAATATGTGAACTTGAATTACTAATAAATTATATCATATATTGTCCGATATTTAAAAATTAGTCAAAACTTTGAGGTGGTTCCCAGCATTTTATATTCTCGATGATTTTTGCATACAAATCTAACAATAGAATTATTTCTAATGTTATTTGATTATAAGATTTTATGCTTCTGTAAATAGATCTTTTATCTCATCTTTCTTTTACTCTGTAAATTTTAAATTCGTAATTCTTGATTAATAACTTTTTAAAAAATTATATTTGATATTGTTGTTAATATTGAAATATATGCTTTTTTAGTTGTTGATAAATGTATTTTTTAAATTGTGATTACTTTTTTGACTATATAACATTATTAGTCATTAATTTAAATTTATATCTGACTTCAGTATTACATATTGTCGATCAGGTAATTTGACAATATTATTTCATTTTTATAATTATATTTGTTAAGAAGAGTTATTTATATAGATTTTAATGTTATAATTTAAATATTTAAATTTAATATATATTTAAGATATCTATTTGTATTACATGATAGAATTCTTTATATAAAATTGTTTATTATAAATGCTAAGTATATAGATAGATAAGGTTTATTTTTTATTTTATTTAAGAATATTGGCTTATATAAAAACAACAATCCCTTTAGACTGTAAATTAATAAATTTTAGCATGAAAATTTTTTTTATATATTTATGCAGTGTAAATTGGAGCACAATAGTATCATCGGCCCCTAGAACTCTGAAACCTGATTACAAAAATGAAGAAATTCAAAAAAAAATTATTTACAATTAATAAATTTAAAATTTACACAAAACTAATTAATTACACTTATTCTATTTTAATTGAAAAGAACTTCTTTTTTATTTATTTTAAAGTAAAATATAGAAAAAATAACAAAATTTGAATGAAAGTTACAGAAATATTTAAAAGCGTTTAAAATGTTTATTTTTCTATTTCTATTTTTTTTAATTAATTAAAATAAAATGCTTAATTCAATATTTAATTTAAATATTTATTCAATACTTTTATAGATGGTAGAATCTTTAATAAATAAAAAATTATATAATAACTTTTATGTAATATGAGAAGGGGTGGGGACTCTTTTTCGCAGTTTTACACTTATTGATTATAATAGTAAATATATTTTACCCTGCTTTTGGTAGATACGTTTGGCCAAAAGTATTATATAATTATATGAAACAACATTGATGAGTAAATGTTCTTGAATTTATTAAATATTAAATACAAACTTAACCATCCACTTATTGAAAAATACAAAGTGACTACCGAGCTATGGCCATGGCAAGAAAATTACAGAGAATTTATAAAAATTATTTATTATTATTTACTTAGAATGGAGGAAGCTATTGAGGAAATCAATAAAACAAATCCTCTTCAATAATCTAGTTTTAATACCATATAAATATTTCATTTCACAATCTAAAAAACTTAGTTGTTTGGATTTAAGACAATTCATTCTTTTTCTATAATATTGACAAGTTAATAAAATCACAAGAGATTTCATAAAATACATCATTAGTACACTAAATCTAATATGATTAATAAGTAATTTTAATTTTTTTATTAATTTAAAATAATTATTTAAAATCTGTTGGGATATGTGCTGAATACTGTCATCAAAATTAATTACAATTTAATCAATTATTAATATATTTATATTAAATTGTTTTAGTATTTTGAGATAGCTCATTAGATCTGAGTTTTTAAGATACTATGAGAAATTATAAAGTTAGTGAGCTATTTTTGAATTATTGATTTTGTTGATTGGCTGCCCTGCTTTTTATCCATTATTTTGATAATTAATGTATCATTATGAAAAGGCGAAGTAATCTAAATCATTTGAATAATCTTATAAATTTTTTCCATCCATCATCACTTAGTAATAAAGTATTAGATTTCATATAGAGAAACAAAAATTAAAAATTAGAAGGATTTTAAATTTATACACAGTAATCTTTAGCACTTCATGGTACTTTATTCTGAAATTATTGTACCTAAAGTTTATTTTGTTTGGAGTTAATTTATATTTTAAATAATGAATAATTACAATTTGCTGAGGTTAGTTTTGCTTTACATTTGAAATATAGTTAATATTGAAAAACATTTCGATATTAGCTTAAATTTATTATTGAAGGTGCTTTTTTATCTCATAGTACAAGGGAATTTAAGCGAGCCCAATGTTAGTATATAAAATAAACAATCTGCTTAGAATTATAGTCGATTACACACACTTGACTTTATGAGGAGGTAAATAAGAACTGCCAATTTTAAAGTAAGCTACTTTAAATTCTCTCTTTAAAGAACCATTTTTTTCATCTAGAGGTAAAAAGTTTATCTCCACTAAATTAATTATTTTTTTGTAAGTTTGTAAAATAATCCCCAAACTAAATATACTTGGAGTATAAATAACTTGAAATAGACCTAATAATTATCATTTAAAAACATTAATTCTCTAGATAATCTTTTAAGTAAAATAAAATTGTTTACATTTATGTTATGGGGTGCCTTCAGAGTTGCAAATAATAATTATTAATTATAATTTTTATAAAGAATATAGGAATTATTAAAACTATAAAAAATGGTAGTTTAAACATTAAATATAAAGTAATTAAATTTTTATATCCAAATATATTAGCTGATTCTTAAAATATTGAAAATTTAATCTCATTCTATTAGAGTTAAAACAAATATAATGTTAATGCTACAATGCTTAATAAAATAAATTACATAAAATAATAGAATCTATTCATGAATATGAGATAGCTCATTTATAAATTTTAATTTGTATTTTTTTAGAATTTTAATTAATTACTTTTTAAATAATGGTACTTTATTGTCAATGGATTCTTCTTGATAATATACAAACTTATAAATCATGATATCATTTTTTATATTAAAACAATCCATCTATATAATACCAGTTCTATTGTTTATTCAGACCTAAACTAATATAATATATTTGAATTTTTTATTTATGCTCATTTTAAAAGTTTAGTTGTTTGAATAATTTTTTAATAGAAATATAAGTCATTTTTTTCTATTGATGATCTGCCAGACACAAAAACATTAAAAAAATAAAAGTAATAATCTTTTGCTCTTTATTAGAGGACTTCGCATTTACAATAATTCATAGGATTTTCCACACACCATTCTTCTACAAGAGATTTAATATATAATAGAAATTATAAAAAGAATATTTGCTACTTCCTTTTTGAGATATTTATAAATACTGTCATCCAGTTGAATTTATTTTTGGAAACTCGATACCTTTCACACTTCCATGTTTATTGCTAAACTCTCAAATATTAAATAAAATAATATTGTATAAATTATATAAATATTCCTATTAAATTTATAATCACAGTTTAGGATCTAAGATGCATGCTTATACTTATATGTTATGGGTCAATATTATTAATGATTTACAGTTGCAAATACTGTTGTGGGTCATTATTAACTTAATATTGTATAAAATTTATTTTTTATTTATTATACTGACATTATTATATTTAAATATCATTCAGGATATGACTTCCCATTTATTTTCTCAGAGCTCTTGCCATTTAATTCGACTACTTCATATCATGATTTCCATCATAGCGCAAATGTCGGAAATTATTCAGGAGCGTTTACCTTCTGGGATACCATTTTAAAATAAAGTTTATATTTAATTTTCAATCATGTATAAATTCAAAATAAATTATAATTTCATTTTTGATTGGAATAAAGATTTTTTTAAGAGTCAGATTGAAAAAGAAAAGAATGAAATTTATAATTAAAAACTCTCAGATACATTAAATTAATTTAAATTAAAAATTATTGAATTAGCAAATTAATATATATAAAACCCCAAGAGTATTTTTTTGAATTAAGTTGAATTTGAATTTTAAATAAATACTATATTTTTATAATTATAAATAGTTGGTTGCTTTATGTAAAATTATAGTAGTACCAATATATATATATATATATATATAGGGCCTTAATCAAAAATCAAAAAGCAACCAACTTTTAATAGGCAAGACTGATTAAATTTTATTCTCATATATTTACCCTTAATTATTATTATCAATATCGCTGCCACATTTAAAGATGCTGAGCCCTGAGAATCAATTATCTCACAGGATCATATCTTTCCTCTCGTCCTCATCGGTGGAGCTCGACCCCCACCTGCTGCCGCCCACCCTCCGCGCCTAACTCGAGCTCTCATATATTCCTGACGAAGCCATCTTCAGGACGCGACTCAGGTGCCTACTGGACAACCTATCCTTTGTCCTCAGATCATACAAGGAGATTGACGACATGGCCCAAACCATCTTTGGCAGAAATGTAACCACTCACTACCAGGAGATGGTAGGTCACAGTATTCAGCTCCACCTATCAGTCCACAAGCTGGACTTTCACGACGACATAGCCTACATGAAGGAGATGGAGGGAGACTTGACTAGAGAGGCAACCCTGAGAGTAACGATGGGAAGACACAACGATGGAGACGCGCCCAAGGTCAGAGGTGGGGGCCCTCCCTAATAGATACTGGACAAAACCCCAACCGCCATTGAGGATTTCACGATGGACCAGACATGAGGCCTTCAAACATTGAAGATCAGGAGCGGACGCCCTCAGAGGGAAAAGGCCAAGAATGTGCAGTTTCTTAGTCTAATACTTCATCAGTGGGCTGCCTGTCTCCAGACTTGCATAGATAACTTAACGAATTACTAGAGAAAATAAAACAACCTAAGAAATAACTAATTAATCCCTAACGGTCACTCAACTAATAACCTAGGGACCAACAGATCTTTAAAAAACCAAGCAAAAGGCCAACTGATAAAGACCTCCAGGAGATGTTCATTAGAGCGTCTCTCGACTAACGACACCTCTCTGAATACAACCAGACAACAATGTAATTGCTCAGAGAGGCCGAGCTGAGTGAGCAAGCCTCCCAAAGAGAGCAGGTGAACCTGATAATGCTTGCGCTAGACGCTATCAAAAGGTCGAGGGAGTCTAGACTTAAGGAGGCATCTGATGAGTACAGCTGCTGCCAGCACAAATTCCTGAGAACACGACTGTTCCAGAAGACGAGGTTTCGCAAGCATTCGAGATACTGCCTGCTCTCGCCAGAAGTTAACGGCTATATCTCAACCGCCATTGAAAAACTTCGACCCCTAATGAAAAGGCTCTTCAACTCAAGTGAAGATGCAATGTCCCAACAGTTCTCAAGGCTATTTAAAGAGACCCTTCAGACTAATACCTTCTCCAAGCGCACCCTCAGGATGGTGCACGCGGGCAGGGAGTACTAAAGAACCCATCGCATGCAGGAGAGCCAGAGCAGTCGCTGGTGGAAAGGGAGGATGACTAACTACCAATAGTTCTACAAAACCGTGGGGTCCTTAGAGGAGCCCCCTATGGAAAGCCAGCTTCCTACAGGCATGTAGATGGAAGACGAAGATTGTTTGTAAAATGGGTAAGCTGTAGTCTCTCTACAGTAAGAGAACCCTATCTGTAACTTCGTAAAGACAAGCCTTGCTTCTAAGCCCTAATATGCTGTACAAGAGAGCAGAGGCATACAACCTGTGAATGGGCAGAATCCAAGTCAGCCTATAAGGGTCACCAAGGGCAACATGATATATTCGAAGTATGTTGCTGGCAATCTCATCGCTACCAGTAACCTTCGTACTAGGATGACCTCAGTGGTGAAGGCGCTCAAAGGCTACAAGCTAAGGGATGGTGGGGAAGACCTTTGGAAGGAGGTGCTCATCAAGCTGTTTGTAGAGGTGATCGCGGAGTGGCGATCAGTCTTGAAGTCCAAAAAGAATGACGTGAATCATTTCCTGATTCAGTAAGAACGCCTGCCGGATGAGTGGGAGAAGCTGGACTTCGAAGACCTGCTTGACTCAGAGTCCAAGAAGCTGATACTAGGAAGGAGAGAATGATGAAGAAGCGGGACGCCAAGACTGGGAACTCCAAACGCAATGGAAGAGGAATCAGCTTCATGCTGAGGCAACAAGAGAACCTGCAGGACATCATTAGTAGTAGCCTGAAGTCCATTGAGCGACTCACTCAGAGCGCAATCACCGTCTTATAAGAGCTTAGCTTCGCTCGCATCCTCTGCATTGAGATGATTGCCAGCAACACCTGCCTGGAGGTGAGGAGTAAGGAACCTGTTCTGGAAGGCTCGCACAATGCCCTGGGCAAGAGACAGGCAATGACGAACTGGCAGGTGAACATTCGGATGGAGAAGCTGCTTGTGGCTTTGAGACAGATGGAACATCAATCGTCCTACGTCCTGAATGGCGATGAAGTGAAGGCCAGCAGTCTTAAGGTAGCCTCCACATGGATAGAGTCGCCCCCTGACTAAATCCTGCGCTTCCTTGACATCGAGAGGCAGCAGGCCAACCCGCTGAACGTAGGGTTCATTGGCAAGAGCAACATCAGCCAAATCATGGCTTCGCGAGCATTCATCATATTTTTGAAATAAAGTGAATTGAAATTATAAATTAATAAAATATATTAAAAAATGAAAAAATGACTGATCAGAGGCCTCTGTACCATTCAATAAATAAGTAAGTTACAAAAAAGATATCTAACATTTTAATTTTACAGGGTTTGCAGCTGGTAAGACTGGAGCCGTCAACGAACAGGGAGTTCACAAGGTCACACAGGGAGGAGCACAGGATGGCAAAAAATTGAATGATGATGACGATGACGAAGAGGATGAGGAAGACGAAACGTTTTTTTAGATATACTATTTTCATTATTGCTATTACTATTCTTACTATTATTTATTCATTCTTAATTTAATTTCAGCTTATTTCAAAAAATTATGATTACTGCTGGAGGACGAGAATAGCAAGGACATTGTGTACGACACGGGGCTGAGGGTGCAGTACTAGCAGGGCAAGGCAGCAACTAAGAATAGTACATTGGCTGCTAACCCCAAATAGGCAACTAATGGCGCTGAACCAAAGTCGCTGATTGAGGATGAACTAATTGCTACCTCACCAAGAGCTGACGATACCTCCTTGCCACTGCTTGCAAAGAGAAGCCCTGAGGTGGACACCTCTGAGCTGGAGATGATTATAGGAGAGGAATGCATGCTAGTGACAGATGCTCAACAGGAAGACTCCCTGGCAAAAACTGAGATCAATCAGGAAACTCAGTATCCACTAATCGTGGTGACTGCGGCAGCTGAAGCAGTGAAAGACAGAGCAGCTGCGCTTGAGCAGTGACACCCTTCACATTAATACGCTTGTTAAGCTAATAATTACTTTAAAAAACTAACTCACACACACTCACTTGCCATCACACCCTTAATTAAGTTAATTCACTCTAAAACCGCTCTGCACTTATTTGTACTACCCAATCGTAGTTATTCTTTTTAAGGCCTCGCTGTTAGACTCAACTCGCTAGACTCGCAATTGAATGAGACGAGCCCCATCAATAGCCTTATAAGGGAGTGAAAGAAATGCTTGGGTAAGTTTTTTTCATTCAATAGTTATATTGCGTATAGGATGCTGAGCAGTGGGAGCAATGACAGGAAGCAATATCTCATTAGCTTCAAAGCAAACGCTAGGGCTCTTTACCTGACGCTAGTATTATAGCTTGAAAGCTCGTGAAACCCTCTAGAATCTGCAGGATCTCAGATGTTGAACTGCATCTTATTGAGGCTCTGGCTCCCCTGAGCGGTGTGGTCATGTTGGGTGCTTTGCATCAAGTTCTGCACACCCATGTTGAAGCTGCGGTTGTGCAAGCGACCTTAAGTCATGTTGCCATAATCCATTTTCAGGCGCTTGACTTGCAGCATGTATTCCTTCTTGTCAGCCTTTAATAGGGACTCCTCATCCTTGGTCTCTTCGAACTCTGAACGCGTGCGCTTTCTCTTTGATTGGGGCTTGAGGAGACCAGCAGCTCTGCCACGATTCTCTATATGAGGAGATTAAGTAAAGCTATGTTGGTACTTACAAGACACATTGAGGCAATTAGCAAATGCCTCTGCGAATTCAGGTCTGAGCTGGACATTCAACTATCGCTGCTCCGCCACCCGAGCCGCTCTGCTCCTAAGGGCTTCGTCGATCTTGGCCTACAGCTGGTCAGGGATCACGGTGCTGAGGATGTCGCCCAGCCACTGCCTGTCAATCTTCTTCCAATCGCGGGGATGTGGCAAGAATTCCAAGCATTGCGAATGCTCCTGGGCTAAAGAAAGGAGATCAGTCACAGTAAGGCCTTCCAGCTATGGGATTGCTGATACCTTCACCTGGTCCCTTCGAATATACTATATGAGGGTTAAGCGAGGCTCTCGCATTTATAGCTTACGTTCTTGTTGCCTTTAAGCACGTCACTAAGGAAGTACGAGTTGGTCTGCTTGATGTTTGGCATGTGTGCCTTACCATCCTGGGTCAGGAAGAGATACAGGTCCCGCTTGCTGGAGAGTTTGGACTGGAGCTCAAGAAAGTTCATGGATTACTATGACATGGAGAGTTAAAAATTATAGTTCGCAGGGGTGCCTGGAAGGTATTTCTAGAGTAGTGGCTCAGGAAGACCTACTAGATCTGTATAAGATTGCTTCCTAAAGCTACTTAGTTAAACTTCAATAGATTAGAGGAAATCTCTAAATGAATTCGTAATAGCCTTTGAAGAAATCTGTAACTCGTGGTGGTAGAAATCTGGGTGCCCCTCGATACATACAGCAGCGCTTGTGCATGTTGACTTCGCGTAGCGACCTCGCCGATGAAGGGTGCTCCAACGTCTCTGAAGAGGAGACAGAGCACTAATACCCTGCAATTGCTACCACTAGCGCTCCTCCTGGGGCCAAGCCATCAAAGGATGTTCAGGTCTTGCGCAGCCCCCTAGTCGAGCAGCCATTGTCGACTCATGAAGAGGTCCTGATGTCCGAGCACTCCTCTACTCAACTCGTGGAGCAGCTGAATGCCTCCCTGCTTACTTATGGGTAAGCGCCAATGCCACTCAGTACCCATTGCTTGATCCCCGCGCCCAGGTATCGCAATTCCTCAAGGCCAATGCCCAAGAGGCGAGCTTCCTCCCAGGCGACGAAATCTGCA
Source organism: Oxytricha trifallax (assembly GCA_000711775.1). NCBI lineage: Eukaryota > Ciliophora > Spirotrichea > Sporadotrichida > Oxytrichidae > Oxytricha > Oxytricha trifallax. The sequence continues at coordinate 39,753 of ARYC01003719.1, forward strand.
GACTCGCCTGTCTCGTGAGAGACTGGGCATTCCCCGATACGGCAGTCTCGAGTGAGAGTTTAGGTTAATTAGTAGACTGGGAGGCTACATTTCAACAAGAAGACATTTAGGAAAGCGTCGCTAGAGAGAAATGGTAGGAGTAATTAGCTTCTCCTCATGAAACCCCACCTTAATAGCCTCTTCATGGCAGGAGTCTGATTCGCCATTTGAAGGCTCTTGACCTTCACAAGGAATGGGGTCGTAAAAGGGAGATGGCCAAGTTCTATTCCAGCCAAGGCCTCAGCCTGCCCTCTATAGCCACTCTCGTAGGCACCAGTCGCTATCATGTCAGGAGGCTACTCCAGGATGCCGCTCACTCCGATGGTAAGCTGTTAACCGCAAAGCGGGGTCGAAAGAATACGCTGCTCACAGCTGAAGAGGCTGACTCAATCATTGCGCACATTAAGGAGAGCAAAGGGGCCATCACCACGAGAGGCATCTTGCAGAGCTTGCAGCAGCGGCTGGGAGTGCGCATTTCCCCCTATCGCATCAGCAGGTTCCTGAGGCACAAGTTGCACATGAGCTACCACAAGATCTCCCATCTCACTCCCAACCACAACAACTTGAAGTCGCGGCTCCAGCGCCAGATCGCCGCTGCTTACTTCATTCAGCCTCGTGCTCGGGCTTCACGATATACAACATCGACGAGACCATCATCCAGAACACTGATAATCGCAGCTATTCCTGGATCGCCAAGGGCAGCCAAAATGTCCAGTCTTCGCAGAAACGCATCAGCCGCCTCTGTATAACCGCGCCTGCCTCCAATCGGGGTAGCTTCATCTTCAATGTGAGTGTGGGTTACACTAACTCCCACACCTTCTTGGTCTTCATGGTAGACCTAATTTAGCATTTGGATGGGCAAGACAAAGACTGGAGGGCCCACTCCATCCTACTAATGGATAATGCTTCCTATCATCGCAGCAGTTACACCAAGAGCATCTTATAGTAGCTCAACGTCCCCATCATGTTCCTGGGACCCTACCAATACGACATGGCTGTGGAGAAGGCATTTCGATTCCTCAAGTGCAGAGATCTGAATCCCTCGCTGCTGCCCGTCTCCACCAAGTAAGCATCAGCTCCCTTAACTGTAAAGGAAGCAACTGCGACGCTACGAATAAGCCTTGGCGTTTCAAGTTTCCCATCTTGACATGAGGTGGCTCACCGGCGCATTCACCTGCTCCTTAATTGATGCTCTGAAGCACCTGAGCCTCAAGGAGGTCTGAATGGGTTAGTATATTTACCAATTACTATGGGGATCACCAATTAATCAATTAAATATATTTATATATATTTTAATTATAGAGAAAAAGAATATCGAGCGCAACTCCGCCAGGGCGTGTGCTGTATGCCCCGAAAACCCAAATTCCTCCTAGTCTTCAAAGGGCTACAAAATGACCTTAAGATCGCCCCACTAGCTCAACATTTGCTAAAAAACTCGAAAGCAAAAAAGTCTGGGAGATTTTATAATTGAAAAATTTAATCGTTTAATAGTTTAAATCAAGGGTTTAGTTATACTTTAAACAGCTACCCTATTTTAATTAATTAAGATTAAAAAATAAAAACTTAAATTCGATTATAGAAAAATGGATTCTACAAATTACGGAAGCACCCAGTCATCGCAACATAACCAGGGATCCCAAAGCATGGGGAAGGGTCCAGCATACAAGATCCTAGACTTGATCGACGTCAAGCAGCTGAAGGGAAAGGTTGCAGCCAAATGCACCTTCGAGAATGACCCCAGAAAGAAGGCCATCTGGATTGAGTACTCATAGTTGCTGTACCCAATTGACAGGGAAAGAGTGGAGAAATTCATCGATGATCACAAGCCAGAGCTCAATGATCTCCAATACTGGAACTTGTATGCAGGCGCTCGCTCAGGCAGGGAAAATGATGAGGAGTCTGCCTCACTCAATGAGGATGGCGAAGACCTCGAAGATCTAAATGACGATCTACTCAAAGCAAATGAAAACTCCCATTTATCAGTTGATCAGCGAAATGATCAGAAGCAACTTACAGACAGGGAGGACGAGAGCAGGACCGACAGGGATGATGAATTGCAGGAACTTGGGGTGACTATGCAGGCGCAGGACAGTGAGACACAAGCCCTACTAGATCAGTTGGACGATTATTCGGTGCCACCTGTCAACCTTGATAAATGGAAGCAGAGAGCCGCTGACCAAGGCGAAGATCTCGAAGGTGAGGAGAGCTACAAAGACTACCTTGTGGAAACTATCGAGGATTTCAAGAAGGCCAGGTATGGAGAAATCCTGTGCGAGTTCGCTAAAACCTTTCTCTACAAAGACGTTGAGCAGATGGATCCCTCAAAGCTATTCGCAAATCCTTTATGGCACCCTGGAAGGACTGATTAGAATTAGTATGCCTGCCTCGTTCACGCCGTCAATATGTATGCAGGGGGCCCTCTGTTTGACACCATAGAGAAGTTTGTCAGCCTCTATTAGTCTCGCGCTCACATGGTCATTACTCGCAGACCCGAGCATCTTGTGGAGCATGGCATTTCATTCAAGAACTTGCACCATCTCATTTATGACTAGGCTCACAACATGTGGTACAGTCCCAGCATCGTGCACTCCTTGCCAAAGGATATGCTGGATAAGTACAGAAGAAACATCAGATTCAAGTTTCCCAATTTCATTCATCAGCACCCTGACTGAGAACAGATACCTCTTCCAGATGATCATCGACGTGAAGTCTGATGATGAAGCAGGCACCATTGCATAGGAATGCCATGCTGGGGCAATAGTGAAGGTGGAAGGGAAGTGGTACATCCTAGATAACGCTGAGAAAGGGCCTATCGAGATCACCTTCAGTAATCCCCAAGTCCTCTAATGGTTGCACAATGTGAGCTACATGAACATCCTTAGCATGATTCAGGACGATCCACCCAAGCATTTCTAGAAGGCTTTCATTAAGTAGTGGTCCCTCATAATGGAAGGCAAGTTCGTGTAGAAAAAAGCGCGCCCCGAGAAACCTCGCAAGAGTCACAGGCATTCGCTAAAGAAGTCTATCAGACGTTCAAGCCAGGGCCCAGGAAGCACCTAATACAGAATGCCAAACAGCAACATCAGACCCTCAAAGAAAAGACTGTCCAGGGCAACCCAACTTGCTGGGCTCAGAAATGATGATTAGAAGGAGGCATTCGCACAAGCAGCCTTGAAAGCCTCCACTGAGAAGGCAAGAATAACAAAGCTCTTCAACAAGTTCAATGCCGAGGAGAACAAGGAGGAGTCCTCAACTACCAAGGATGAGGATCTCATGATTAAGTCCCACGCCAGGCTCGCCAAGATCTTCACTTACTATGAATAAATCAGGACCAAGCAGTACATCCCTCCCTTCGACATCATCATGGACGAGGTCGAGGCCGCCCCTGAGGATCACTAAGAGGTTGAGGTTGCTTGGAACTGGTTCCTCAGTGTATCTCCTGCTTACAAATAAAGACTCCTGCAGTAGCAGGTGGAGGCCCACTTCAAGACTACCAACCCCTCAGATTTCAACAACCAGCCCCACATCGTCAAAGCCACCTCGATCAAGAAGGCAATGGACGCTTACAAGGAGACCGCCAGGTGCAGGGTCCTCGAGGAGCTGCAGGTCCTGTTCAGCGAGAACCCCAGGATCCCATTTGCTATTGTCAACAACTTCAAGGATTGCCTGAAGGACGACAAGATCATGGAGTTCAGGAAGTGGCACGAGATGGAGATCAGTGACTTGAATAATGCCAGGCTACAAGTATCAGGAGGCAAGAAGATGACCAGAGAGGAGTCCAGGTACTTCAACAAGATCTGCAAGTGATCAAGCAGTGAGCCAGCTATTATTAAATTTATTAAAGTTAGATTTATTTAATTTTCATTCTCTCTATTCCTTAATAAATTACTCTTGGGGTTTTAACAATTTTACAATTTAACAAACTTCATAATTGTAATATATAGGTATTTAATGACCACTTCTTATTCAATAAGCCTCATCTTAGTCATCTCGCTAACTCTTGGCAATTACCTAAAACTTTAAGCCATCTTTGAATGTAGCAGAAATTGTTAACATGGTATTCAAGGCAGCTCTGATTGCATTTTCTAAATTAAAAAGCATAATATGCAGTTCGCTACTATTTATAGATGCTACAGCAAGCTCAAAGACTGGTAAATAGAAATGTAAATGACCTTGAATTCATTATTTTAAGGGAAAGTGACTTTCAGGGCTCATAAAATAATATAGCTGTTACAATTACTTCAAAAGAGCTAAGATTAAATCTGAAAAATTTTCAGAAAATAACAATTAACAATAGCAGAAATACTAATGAATTTTGAATCAGTAATTGAGCCACTCAGGAATACTCAGCAGATCAAACAGAAAGTTGTCTATCTATTAAAGAGACCTAATTGTGATAGTAAGAATCCGACAAGATCCATCTACTACTGCTAAGCGGAAATCATAAGGGAATTAAAGGAAAGCAGATGTAATCAAATAATCAACACAGCTTTTATTAAGTTTCATTTATTAGGCTTATCTCCAATAATTAAGAAATGTGCAATATTTTCTTAAAATACGCTTCACAACTCTATACGTAAAAACGGAAGATTCATTTTTTAAGCCACAGGTCCTTCATCTGTTTCAGAACCCCAGCCTCATTGCAATTTTCATGCTGATTTAAATAAAGGAACAGGTATCTTTCAAGGATTCAATTTTATCAGACCCTTCGATTGCAACACTTATTTTACAATAAATTTAAAATTAATTGGGAGGTCTCATCAACAAAAGAAGCAAACATGATTAAAGTAAAATAAACACCTTAAGAAAAGGAACTGCGGTTGTCTTTGTAAATTGTTACTGGTGACACACTTATATAGAATCGTATAGAGAGTTCTGAAACTCCTCGAAGTAAAGCTTTATGCCTCTCCATTAGATTATCCTACACACTAAAAGCAATAATGATGACATGATGAGGTATTTCAGGTATTATAAACAATACAAGCCGCCTATATTTTGCTATCAAGAGATCAAGAGGAAGGTGTTGGTCATTAATAACTTGCAATAATACAATGATAAGTTTCACCTGAGCAAAGTTTTTAGCTTGTTATATCAAGATGAGTTTAAGAAATTGAGACTACAATATCAGTTGACAGAAATATTAGTAATTGAAGGTCGTAGTTGAGCGTACTGTTACCCTGTATAATAAATAAAAAATTACAATCGCACATTTTCAAGAGTCGGTCAATAAATATAGTTAAATTTTCTCAGATTTAAATCATATTTTATTAAGAAGTAATTAAATTAATCATTCTCTATATTTTTTATAGTCTTTTATATATATTAGTACTTAATAAATTTAAAAGAAAGCTACCAAAGTTTTTATAATAATTAAAATATAGAATTAATTTAAATTCAAATTCAACTAATTTGAAAAAAAATTACTCTTGAGGTTTTATCTAAGTATAGATCTATATATGAGTGACATATAGATTAAGTTTTGTAAATGAAAAATAGATGTGAAAAATTACCACTTATAAAAATAATAAAAATTCTTTACAAAAGAGGAGGTCTTGGTAAGAACAATTAACATGTTTTTAAAGTTATTGTTAATTTCTTTATTTTTCATAATTTAAGAAATATAGTACAAACGATTATAAATCTTTCCTCAAAACTTTTTGATAAATTATTGTAAAATCTTTTGATGCTGGGTTACACCGCATTAGGGGCCAGTCGAACGGGTTTAGTATGCCAGTTAATACAATCTTTGAGTTAGCATGGGTCCTATGATTTACCTGTAAATGATGAGCAACCTGTCGCTAGATCAGTTTGTTCAGTTTCCTAGCTAATAGGGAGCGTGATGAAGTTGCTTCAAAAATGAGAAGATGAAATCCATAAAAACCAACGACTCGGATTTTTTTCTAGCGAGGTTAGAGTGCTGAAGCTACTACAGCGAAAGGACAAGGATTACATTTCCTAGCAGCGGTGGGTGATAAGCAATTTTCACCACATTTTCACCTAGAGGAATTCTTGAGGTCTGTCCTGTCGGATTACCTGGTCTGACATCTTCTTTAAGGAAGAAGCTGAGTGGAAGCGCAGATTAGTTTTTTTTATATAGTTTTAGTTTTTTCTACTTTATGATTGCCACGTCATCTCTTTTCCAAATATGTCTAAGTCATTGATTGTTTAATTTTAGTGTTAAATAGTGATATGTTAAATTTCACTTGAGATTACTCACTAATCATCATCAAAACTTCTTATCAAAAACTCGGGGTGAAATTTCATACCCCAAAGATTTAAATTCTTTAATTTGCCAAAAAATAAATTAGAATATATTTATAATTTCTTCAATTTTCTATCCAACTGTATTAAGCAACTTTATCAAAAATATAGATTTCAAGGTTTACAACTACATTTGTCTCATTACTCATAATAAGCTATTAATAAAATTAGTAATCATTGTAATTTTCATTGAATTATTCGAAAAATTATCATGAAATTATAGTTTACGGATGTTTAAGTAAATAAAATTTGCTCCTAAATGATGATAAAAATTTGAAAATTTGAAAACAAATACATATTTTTATAAATGGGCAAGAAAACTTCGTGAGAATTAGGAAGCTTCCCCCTAAATTAGTATAACAATTAGGGGTTATGAAACTTCACTTCCAAAAGTTCAATAAAACATCTTTACTAGTTTAAGGGTTTTAGATGGATAAGCCATTTTAATCCCAAATATTTATATTAATTGTATATTTTAGATATTTGTTTATAAATTTTCTCAATTATTTTTTTTAACGGTTATTATTTTTATGGTAGTATTGGTAATAATTTAACTATAAGAAAGATTTTTAAAAATGAGAAATAATTAATATTAAAGAATGGTTTAAGAAGTTATTAATTTGGAGTGTAAATTATATAAATATAAAATCGCTTTTATTTTTAAGCTAATCCTTAAAATTTAAAAAGGTTGCCACTTTTTTTACTTAATACATACAACTGAGGGATTAGGAGAAGACCTGAGCTTCTCTTATTTTCGACTCAGTTAATATTAAAATTAGTATTAAATAATTCTAGACGCTAAAAATAATATAAATATATATTCGCTAGCCTATGATTAGTTATAATATAGTATCTCTTCAAGATTCATCATGATAAGATAATCTTTCACTACTTTCTTTTATAATTCTTCATAAATATGCCATTTTCAAAGAAATTTCCAAAAGGATTTAAAACATCATTTTTTAATTTTATATTATTTTTAACCACTGATAAATATGCAAAATTAATAAAAAAGTAACTTGTAAAATATATTGCGGTTAATTCGTATTGTATTGTATTATATTGAATTAATATAACACGAAAATTTGGGAACGTAAGAAATATAAAAACATTCAATTATTATTAGTAATTACAACTGCCATTGATTTGTGAAGCTTTTAATCGTAATTTTAATTCTAGTTCAATCTACTTTAGAAGTAGTTTAATATTAAAAGTTGTGATTTTATTTAAAAGAGTGGAAAATCTTTTTTGGATAATTAGTACATTAATTGACGATTTTATCACTAAATTAATTGTAATTTTGCTAACTTTAAAACTGTACCAATCTAAAACAATACAATTTTATTTGGGAGGTTTATATTTATAAAAGATAGCAAGGTACCAATGATACAAATAAAATGTTTACTTTTTTATATAGCATATACGATATATAGAGTAGTACATTTAACTATTTGGCTACTTTTTAGATGCAAGATCATTCTGGTTCTTCATCTTCCAAATCGATTGTCTTCTCTGCAGTATCTTCAGCATTAAGAGAGTAGAGGAATCAGCGATTATTGCTTCTTGCTTTCTCACAGCAATCACCTATTCGTCTTGCAATTGCTTCCCATATTTCTTTGCAATTTGAATTGATGTATAAGGGAATGTCTTTATTTTAGCAGTGCTCACCTCTTTTATCAACAGATTCACAAAAATAATTTTCGTGAAGAAAGCATCTCTTTTAGCACTCTCAATCTATACCGAAACGGAATGGCATTTGAAGTGATCACAACCTAGCAGCTTAAACGGCTAAACTCCATTATTTTACATATTTAATTATTAAAAATGATATTTATTGCTACCAGGTAATTGCCTAATAGTTAATGCACCACTTATTATCTCGTATTTTCTATATAAAAAACAACAACATTTTTTTGGTATAATTGGTACATCGGTACCTTTATAAAATATAAGCTCTCACATTTGTTGCAGTGGTAATTACTAAAATAATTGAATGTTTTTGTATTCTTTTCTTAATAATTTTTGAATTTTATTAATATTATCAAAATCTATATATTTTATTAAATTTGATGAAATAAAAATAATTCAATCTATTATAATATACTTTAATTTAATCAAACTTTTCATATTGGCAAATAATAATCGAAAAGTACTTGTTTTAATCATTTCTTTGAAGAAAAAAAATTAATTATTATTAGTGAATTTATATCTACCAATAATTGTGAATATTTGGCAATCATATGATATGGTATAACCTGAAATAATTTTTTTTTCTTTTTAAACTGTGATTATTGCCTAGTAATAGTTAAGTAAGTTGACTTTCAATTCTCTGATAAACCCAAAAGGCTTCAAAATTGATTTTATCTAAAGCATGTCTCTACTTCTAATAATTAAAGTAAAAATCCTTATAAAATTAATTTTATTATTTTTGTAACATTTGCTATTTCCCAGAAATTTTTACTAATATTTATATTTATAGGTTACAATTTATAATAATATATTTTTATAATCAGCTGATTATTAACGAAGCCATGTTTTACAATCCGTAACTAAAATATTTAAACACATCTTCAATTTACTTAAGTATTTATTATTAACTCAAATATCTAGGTTAAATTAATTGTAAAAAGAAGAAATCGAAGGGATTTATTTCAGATAAATTAATGAAAAATACAGATACTCTTTCCTATTATTTCTTTAATAACTACCAATTGTTTTAAAATTACTTGCAATTTAAATATCTCTATATTATATTATTTGATATTATTTCATTGTATTTTTTCTCAATTTTTAATAGTTATTTTACTTCTTATATTAAAGAAACTCTAAAGGATTTATCAATATTTTTTATATTAATTTAAAAAAGAACATGAATGAATCTTCATGAATAAAATGACAACTTCTAATAATAAAATATAAGTAAAGATTTGAAAGTATTTAGATAAATCAAATAATGATGATTGAGATGCATAACTTCTCTGGAATTTCAGTAGCAAACCTCTTTTTCAATGTTATGAGTAACCTAGATGTTTTGCCAATCTTCCATCAAAATTTTAAACTTTAAATAAGTTGGGAGTGAAGAACTTTTTCATTGGTCTCCTTGAAACTGTATTATTTTAGCGCTAGAAGAGATAGAGTATCTCTGCTAAAGGAAAAAAGAAGTAAGGATTAAAATCAATGAATTTTGGATTTAGGAGCAGCAAATGCTTTCATTCATTTATAGGACGCTCACAAATATAACTTTATACCAAACCAGACACTGCTATATATCTTTGAAATAGAAGTAAATTTAACTGAAAGTGACAAATAGTTCTAAATATTTATAAATTACATTTAAAATGGTGAATTTTAAAAATAAGAATACAAAACTAATCATTTAAATAAGTAACTGCCGCTAATTAGAATAGCTTTGAGATCAAATTATATCCCTAATTACTTAACTTCCTTTTATTTAAATTAATATTATGTGATTATTTATTTCTAATTCCAACTGTGATTAATTAATTTGAAGTGAGTTAATATTTAATATTATTTATTTCTAAAATTCAATTCTTATCTATTGCAGTGGCCACCACTAAAAGATATCTTCACTGTGTCTTCAGGATATCTTCAGGATATCTTCTTCAATATTATTTACAAAGAATAGGGCACTAAAAGAGAATATTATTGATGTCATAATTTCTCTTAATTAGTTTATTACTGGATTCTTATAAGGTTATACATTCCATTGAACTCTTAAAAAGATGCCTAAAGTTAGAAGACTTATTAAAGCTTTAAAAATATTTGGGTATAGATTAGGAAACACATTAACATAATTTAAAAAACATTTTTCTTAAAATTTTTGCAAATTCATAGTAGCAGTACTTTTTCTTGAGGCCTTAGTACATCATTTTATTTTTCTCAAAGAATATAGGATTATCTAGTATTTGCTAGTTTCTTTTACAATAAACGAATCTCATAATTGGAATGCCAATTACCCATAAAATAAAGCCTCAAATTTCTATTCCCAAACTCCAAGTCAAATAAGGTCCATCTCAGCATTTTATTTTTAAGTCAGTTAAAGGCAATACTCTTCCTTATCTAACTCCATATAAAAGAATAATTTCGAAGTTATTCTAGTTATTATTGAATGGACTGCAAAAAGAAGGACTGTGAATGATACTAATGAGCTGTTTTTTAAAATAGTAGAAATGATGTTCCAAAGATCAACTTCTTAGGAAAAAAAAACATTGTAAATATGATACACAGAGCAAAAGAAAGTACTACTATAACAAGCACTTTAAATTAATAAGTTCAGCTAAAATCCTGTTTCTTGCAAAAAGCAATCAAATGAAAAATAAAACTCTCAGCTGTTTCTCCCATTGCTGAGTAGATACCAATGAATTTCTATATATATATTTACAGGCCAATTTTAATTAAAAGATGAGGCTGAAGTCATAATATGGAAATAGTTAACCCACAAGAGTAATTTGAATCAATTACTAAGCCAAAAATACATCTTAAATGTAAAGTAAATTAGAAGACTTTGATGGGTAGAGACCACATTCATGATTTCCAATTCTTGTAAACAACAAATGATCTTCAAGAATGCAGGAATAACATAAAATGCCATCATATCCATAATTTAAAGCTAGTTTGACTCCATAAGGATATCCTGAAAAAATATAACAATAAGGTACATAGTTATCTAATGAATAGTTAACCCCAATCATTTAGGTCTATATTTAATATATGTGAAAGCTCCACCCTTAATTACAGTTATATTTCCAATGTATACATCCTTAGTCATATTCTGCTAGCACAGTTATGCTATAAAAAAGATCATATAATATTAAACCTTATAATTGGATCATTCAAATAGTATTACACCACTCTTTTTAGCTCTGTTATATGTAAGATAGAACTAGTCGAAGAGTAATTATAATTACTGATAAAGATAGCTCCTACTGAATACTTACTAAAACAGTTAGTGAGATTTGATCTTAACGATATTAAATTAGATTATTATACTATTAAAGCACTGTTTTAAAATAGTGAATCGCTTTCTTAAAAAACGAATAAATTGAAATAAGAAGGTTTATTAAAATTAAATGCAAAATATTTACAGTTATATCATCTGTAAGAAGTCTTGAATAGTCTTAATTCACTGTCTTCTTCCTCAATTAGTTCTTGATCATCAACTTCTGTAGTCATTGAAACTTCGAAGGATATTCACATTAGGACACTGATCTTTCCGACGTCAAAAATATCTAAGCTACTGATGTTGAAGCTGCAACCTCGTCCACTTTTTTGTTTAATACTGCCTTGCTGGAGATGCTGTGGGCTTAGAGGTTCCATATTGTTTTGCCGAGATTTTTCAATTTGTGATGTTTAATATATGAAATTAACACAGTCTTAATAAAATATATTAGTTTTGAATTAATTAAGACTTATCAGATTACTTTTCTTTATAACTTAAACCTATTAGTAGAAATTTTAATTTTAATTTTTATCATTAAAACTTAAAATGCTTAAATTTGTTAATTTCATATATTAAACATCACAAATTGAAAAATCTCGGCAAAACAATATGGAACCTCTAAGCCCACAGCATCTCCAGCAAGGCAGTATTAAACAAAAAAGTGGACGAGGTTGCAGCTTCAACATCAGTAGCTTAGATATTTTTGACGTCGGAAAGATCAGTGTCCTAATGTGAATATCCTTCGAAGTTTCAATGACTACAGAAGTTGATGATCAAGAACTAATTGAGGAAGAAGACAGTGAATTAAGACTATTCAAGACTTCTTACAGATGATATAACTGTAAATATTTTGCATTTAATTTTAATAAACCTTCTTATTTCAATTTATTCGTTTTATATAATCATTTCTTTGACAACTTATTTCAGATGAAGTTAAGCTAATTGAAGATTTCTAAATATCAAAATAATTTTTACTAATTTCTTAGATTATAGTGTTTTATATTGTATCTCTTTTGCATCTTGTAAACTATATCAAACCAACTGATGATGAAAATAGTGTTGTCAATTGTTAAATTTACAGAATCCAATTTATTATCTGATCGGTTGAGCTGAAATAAGTTAGATTTGTTATGTTACAGAAAGTTATATTTATGTTAGAATTTGTAAAATCAAAGCACTTAAGAAGTATAATGTTCAAATTTTGTGAAGTTTATTGAAATATTCGAGTTTAGATTAGTTTCTATAATTGATTGTTTATGCATAGAATCTCTTAATTGATAATGCAGTTGGAGAAGAAAATATTCTAAAATTGTATTTAACTCTGGAACTAACTTAAGAATGATTCATCCTCCTTTTAGAATGTTAATTTTAAAATTTAATATCTTGAATAGTCAACATGACTGTGTATGATATGAGAAAATTAAGTTAGTCTTGTGCTCTAGAGTTAACTATTAGTAATTAAGATTTGTTTAGAGATATTTGATATTTCAAATCATCCTAAACAGTAACTGCACTCGCAAATTAAATAAACATTTTCTGAAGTGAAGTTAGTAAATGAGGTGTAATTTTCAAAAACACAATAACCTAATCTGTAATCCATTAAATATTCATGATTTGATTGTTTATGAAAGTACAGTTTTCAAACTTAAAGGGAAGTCATATGAGTCAAGTATGTTTAAACAGTCACCTTTAAAGCTTTTTTATTTTAGATTATAGAATTTTACACTGTTATTCTGCATAAATTTTAAACAGCTGCTATTATTCCAAATAAAGCAAGATTTTCAATCATTATTGAAAAGTCTATCAGTAATGAACTTCCTTAGTGAACAAAAACACTTCATCATCTTTTGTAAACTTATATGAAAAATTAGATTTATAGATCTAAACTTCAACATTTTGATAATCAGCAAACAGTACACTACGTCTTAATTTTGACAAGATTATATTAAAAATTTTATCTCTAATGAATTATCTTGAGTTGTTTTTAATATGATAAGTGACATAGTTATTGGGAAATCGTTAGCAACTTTTCAATTATTAATTTCAAAATTTAGAGGTAAATTTGTCATTTTACATCACCAGGTTAAATATGAATTATACCAAAAATCTTTCCGTTAATAAAAGCTCTCTATTATTATAGGATATTTTTTGTTTTGTGTTACTCTAACTAAGGCACCTCCAGATGTGAAAATGTTAGAATGTGCTCTAGCTTATAATAATTTGTGATTTTTGCCAATGTTTATGAATTAATTTATTTCTATGATTGCTTATTCTCCTGTGATATTGTTGTTCATTATGTTCAAATTGATTAAGTATATCACATAAAATTGGTTCAAGTTTTATATGCCAAGATTTTAAATCCACCAAATTGAAAGAAGGTAACCTGAAAATTTTTTATTGTGACATTTTTGAAGTTTGAATTCTCAATTCGATTGCTCATTTCACAAAGTTCATCATATCGAATTATTTGTGAGTCAACCTTAATATCTGTCTTAAAGATTACTCCATCAAATGTTGTATTTTCCATTGAAAAAATTCAATTCTTTAAACTTCTTATATAACTTGTTTATGAATTCATTCCTATAGATTTGCATTTAATGACTATGTAAATTCTTACTTTCATTTGAAACATTTCGAATTAGTAATAAAAATTTCGTTAGAGATTGATCTTATTGAATCACTAAAAGGCTTACTTTGATTAGAGTAAATATTTTTCTCTGAAAAGATCAAAATTTTAAAAACTTAAGTTCCAGTTCTTGGAATACTTGCACTTTTAATGAAGCAATATTCATTTGTACTATTTGATTCTAGAGAGAAGAATTATTTAAAAAATGACAAATAAAAAAGAGATTAGTTAAAGAGAAACATTAATATTATTTGTACTTACGACTACTGTTAATTATTTTAATGTTTTCAATTCTCCAGTTTTTGTGTATTTCAATTATTATTACAGCTCTTTGCCTCTGTATTGCAGTTTATAAACAACACATCTTAAAGATAAAGAATGTTTGCTTGACTTCCAATAAATTAAACCTAATATGTTTAGAGAGGGCCTGTAGTGACATTTTTCTAAGTATAATTTGCTATTGTAATATTTTAGCTTCCACTACTAAATATCATAAATGAAATGAAAGAATTAGCATTTTCAGCCATAGTTTTTAAAAAGCAAACATTTCTTCTTTATTCAGATTAGATTTCTAAGTGCATGCATACGAATACTAAAGACCCAGATCACTAATTTGAGTATCAGATGTGATGTATATATTTCTGAAAATCATGGTTTTAAATAAGTTATTACTGGGACAGCGGCGCAGACTTATGGGGTGTCGACTACTAACTATTAAAATTTCCATCTCTTTTCAAGAATAAGATCTGAAAGTTTAATTTTAGACTGTTATATTATTAAGTGACACTCTTTAAAAATTAGGAAGCTATACTGTGAGTTTTCTACCTCCTTTTACCACTATGTTATCAATTTAGATATCTCCCTTGTATGTGATATTAATTAAACAATACTATCATATTGCAAAATTATACCCTCATTCATCTAGTCAGTTATTGATGTTGAATTATCCATTCCCAAGCTTAGAGGACTCACTGATCTCAGCACTTTTCCTTAGAGATGGAAGGCCACTTTCTATAGAAATTTTAAAAGAAAAAGAGATTAATTCACTTTAAATTCAAAAAGTCTATGCTAAATATCCCACAAATATATTAATATTTTGTTTTCATTTTTATTTCATAATCATCTAAATATACTAATAAGTAAAAAGGAAATATTACTTAAAAAGGATGAGATTAACGAATGAAACTAGCTTCTTATTATTAAGTTATTAAGAATTCTATTCTAACTTATGAAAGTCAGTTCATTCTCAGTTAAATTTCCAACACTTAGCCTCTTTACAGTGTTGAAAGTTTCATTTATTGTGTAGAATTTTGTGGATTTCGGGATTATACAATTCATCAGCTTTAAGGTATATATTAATTTCAGATCCAAGCTAATTTTTATCATGTATTTATATGATCTAATCATTTGCCTATCTAACAGTAAGTCTTTGAATTTAGGATTAGTAGCGATTGAAATAGAGTATTTACATAAGTAGCAGTGTTTTGCCTTTTTAGTACTCAACATTTTTTAAGAAGATATCCTGAAGATACAGTAAAGATATCTTTTAGCGGTGGCCACTGCAATAGATAAGAATTGAATTCAAGAAATAAATAATATTAAATATTAACTCACTTCAAATTAATTAATCACAGTTGGAATTAGTAATAAATAATCACATAATGTTAATTTAAATAAAAGGAAGTTAGTAATTAGGGATATAATTTGATCTCAAAGCTATTCTAATTAGTGGCAGTTACTTATTTAAATGATTAGTTTTGTATTCTTATTTTTAAAAATTCACCATTTTTAATGTATTTTATTAATTATTCATGAATTTAGTAAAAGAGATTACAAAATTTATAACATCAATTAATATGAACTTTGTTGTAGGGCAAGATTTAAGAGAAGAAATTTAGTTTTAAAAACAATAAGTAAAGTAAATATAGAAAAGAAAATCTAAAGACTCATAGTGCATGTAGACATATTTATTTATTCCAAGTAGATTTATGAGCAAAAATTACCATTTGGAGCTAAAACTATAGTATTATAATTGCTGACATCTTTGCAGCACTTTTATGATGTCTATAACATCAATCTTTAAGTAATGAATCATATGATAAAGCAGTAACTTTTAGAGTTATTTATTTAGAGGCCCAAATGTACCTCAAATCCATTAGGTTAAAGGAGAAATTTTAAGATATAAAAAAATTAAATTTTTACATTTCATTCTATAATTTTATTTTAGTTTATGGGAAATGGCAAGTTATCAGCAGATATATAATTACTCAATATATAAAATGTCTAGGATGATAGTAAGGACTAGATTTTATTATTTTCATAAAATTATCTCTGTCATTTTTAACTCTATCATTATTAATACATTACCTGCTTCCTATTAAATATTGCATAGTTAAATTTCTTAATCAAAATAATAATGTTCTTATTACTCTTTATTTAAATAAGAGCATTGATCAAAACAATTTATAAATGATTTAATTGAAAGGCATTTTTTGCATGCAAGAGATCTAATTTCATATGAAATTATTTTACTTTAATATTGAATTTTTAATTTCAGTTACTATCTTCATATCGCGAATAATTTTCTTTTGTAAATTATTTTTTTATGAAATAAAGCAAATAGGTGAATATTAAAAAACTTGGGATGAAATCTTTTAGCTCTTAAGTTTATAAAAAAGCTTCATGTTATTTTATAGATTAACTAAATTTATAAAAATAATATGCTAAATTAGCTCTTAACTATGCTAATTTCATTGATTTACATTTAGTGCTTTTTGAAAATTAGAAAATAAATTTTTTATTTAAAATTATAATATTTTATTATATTTTATTTTACTTTTTTCATACTAAATTATATGATAAATAATATTAATTTTTCATTTTGGTGATAATTACTTATATTTATACTTAATTTTAATGTTGCAGTTTAATTTATGCTTTTTATTTTATGGGATTTAATTAATGTTCATAGTTTACTTTATTATATTATCCTTGGGGCAGTTTCCAACTTATCTAAAAGTTGGTTTAAATAATTATAAATGAAAATATTATTAATTTTATTAGGTAGAGTCTGACTTAAATTTATTGTGTTTAAGGAATGTTGATAAATTTAAAATTGGGCTATGAATTTATAAATTATATTTTTTAATGTGAAAAAGTAGAAGCGATTCCTTTAATTAGTTCTGATTAATACAGGATAATTTATATATTTATATTATTTAAAGATAAAATTTTCAATTTCTGTTATAAATATTTATAACTTATGAATTTGTAAATCTTAAATTCACAACCATTCAATCTTTAATAGTAGAATCTCAGGTTAAGAAAGTAATTATAATCCAAACCTTAGTTATAGTTTGATCCTATAGAAATATTGAATTATTTTCATTTGAAATATAGACGACAACAAACATTTTATTTGTATTTATTTAAATATTACGAATATTATAATTATTTTTATAATTTGTATAAAATTATAATCTTGAATAGGTTATTGTAAAAAATATACTTTTTAAGAGTTAAAATATAAAAAAATATTTTTGTTAATTTAAACTATACAATATATTAGTTCTTAAATCTGTAAATTAGCTTCTATAAATTATAAATTTACTAAATATGTATAATAAATTTACCTATTAATATATATATATTTAAATACTACTGTGAATGTCTTAATTAAAAATAAAAGAAAATCAAACTCTATTATAAAGAAAATCACATCGTAAATTTTTAATTTATTAAGATTCTTAATTTTTTATTTTGAAAAAAATCATATAAATTTTATATATAAAATTATGAAGACTTAGTAAATATAATTCATCTTTTTATTACATTTATCAAGTAAAAAAAACTTATAATTATTATATTAAAATTATTGAAAAACATATAAATAATTAAACTTATAAATTAAATTTCATTTATTTTTACATAAAATGAATTAGATTGAACATAATATTTTGTATTCCTAATTCCTTTCTTAAATCACAAATTATCCAATAGTTTATAAAAAAAATATAAAATTACAAAAATTACCTAAATTAATTTAAAATTTCCAAGTTCTATTAAGTATATTTCAAATTTAAATAATAATTAAATAACATTTCGTGTTTAAATTCATCATACTTCATATTATTAAAACAAATCAATTTTTATATGCATGCATAGTTAGCAAATTATTGTAATAAAGTATTTAAAAATTCTATCTTAAACATAGCTTCAATTATACTTATAATACAGTTCATGCAACTGCCAAGCTTTCCTAATTGCTCAGCCTAAAATAATAATTTCTTTTTAGTTCTGTAACACATCTTTTTAAATGTGGAAGTATATAAAATACTCAAAGCGAGAGATGAGACATATGTTTTTAATAAATTTAATATATTGTTTAACTTGAAAGACTCCAATGCCAAAACTTCCAGTTAACTAATTACTTAATGGGTGGAAGCAATTTTCGATCCCTTCAAGCATTTTATTCATGGTACACAACGATGCATTGAACTAAATTGTTGTATCTGCAAACACTAATAAATTAAAATGTTTTTATTTTGGATAGTCTTTAAAGATATTACATTCATGGATTTATATATTAATTTTATTGTCTGACGTCACTTCTAGCAAATCGGATGGTAACATTGAAATTATTATTATGGTGAAAACTTCTACATAGAGGTCGAAGAGAACTACCTCACAATACTACAGACTTTACATGCTTATGATGTCATTTACTCAATCAGAAATGATCACAACAAAACTTGATTGTGGAAGTAGCTTCAAAAGGTATAGATTATATTGCTTGTTTGATATTGAAGTTTTCTCGAAAGAGGCTACTCAGTTAACACTAATAAGTATGATATAAAAATTTGTTCTCAGGACTTCACTTTACTCAATTTATAGGGACAGATCTCATTCTTAAAAATATTTATTTGGGATTTATATATTCTTCGTGTACATCTTGACTGCACCAACGAAGAAGCAAGATTACAAAAACTACAACATCATTAAAGTCTACTTATATGAAAAACTTAGGAATCAAAAATTAATTGCTAGACTACAAAATCAAGAATTTCATGCCAGAATTTATCGTTAAATTTTACAATTACGATAGTCAAATAAATAAAAACTATGAAGAAAATAAAAATATCTTTAATAAAATTGAAAATTTATTAATTTTTATTTTTTAAAAAGTCTATAATTTAATAATGATTATTCTGATTTAATTTAATTTAATTACTAATATAAAATTATAACTCTTGTACAGGAGTTATTTAATAGTATATTCTCATTTCTTTAAATGGAGTTAATACTTTTGATTATTGGTATTAATTATTGTTGTATTAAATTACATTCTTTAATCTGTGAAAGTAGCTAAAGAGTTAAAAACTATCAATATTTATGAAAAATGGTTCTCAAACAATTTATTAACTATGTAAATTATCCATAGTTAATTCATAAACTAAAATATTAATTTGTAACTCAGTTTATATTATAAGTTTCAATTGATATATGAATCATTTATTTTGTAAGGAAAACTTCACTTTCACAGTTTGATTCATTATTTATGTAACTCCATCGTTATTTAATTCACCATTTTTTTAATGTTTAGCATGGCTATTCATAAATAACATTATTTACATAAGGACAATATATTTTTTTATTTATTTATTTATTTATTAATGGAAACTAAGTTGGATCTAACACTATGGATCTACAGATGACACACAAGAGCCCCTTAATTAAATATTTTAATGTTTTAATTTGTAGTTAAAGCAGGGATCTTTTTGGGGTTAGTAGAGAAATTAAGCCAATTTACAAACTGAGAAATAGAAATTAGAATAATTTAGGGTCTATTTATAATAAGAAATAATTAGTTTTACTGCTTAAGCTTAGAAAGGGTGCGAGTATTCAACATTTTTTTATAATTATTAGAATAGTTAATTTGAAAAATTTTAATAATAAATTCTCTACTAAAAATGTGGTTTATTTAACAAGTCAGCTAACAAGACATTGAAAAAATCTTATAATTAAGATTTAATAACTTAAAGCCATCTTTTTAAGGGTTCGTCTACTTCTTTTATAAAAAATATATGATCTTTTAAAAATAAAGAGTCATGTAATGAGGCAGATGTACCTCTCTTAACTTAACAATTAATATTTAATCCCTAAACCCAGATTATCAATAATCTAAAAATTGGTTGACCATTATCTATAATTTCTCACTTCGCAATCTTCATTCAAAAGTTTCAACAAAGAACCATACTACTAAGAAGTTAACTGTTCATTCAGTATTTCCACAAACCTAAATTAGTCTTCGTATATATAAAAGAACATATATATGTCAATTGGAATAATATATTAATAAATAAAAAATGGTTTATCACTTTACACAGTAGAAATAAGAATAAATAAAGATGGAGAGAATTATATGGTTTCAATAATTAGAGAATTAAAGTTTCAAATCAAATAATGATTGTTTACGTGGACAAGACCACATTCTAACCATTTTCTCTCAAAAATAAGCTTGGACTAATAAATATCAAAATATTGAGTTCTAATAATAAGGAATCATATTAAAAACAATTTCACTTGTACTTTCTATAAGCTACTAAAGTGGTATAGAAGAATTTTTTCTTTCAGATAAATCAATAAATTCACATAAATTTTAAGAATTTTTACTCAACTTAATGATTACAACTACTATAAAAAATTAATATTATTTATGGACAACTTAATAATTCACAGATCAGAGCTAGTATAGAAATAAATCAATAATTATGGCTGGTAAATTTATTAACGGATCCTGAATTAAGAAAATCTTTGCTTAATTAAGAAGATTAACAATTAAAAAGTAAGACCATTTGACTTAAGTTATCAAATAATAATCATCGCGATAATTCTTGACTCCGTACTTTATCAGAAAATTCGTTGTTAAACACTTCAATAAAATAGAAATCTTTTTGTTTGCTAAAAAGATATAAGAATTAATTCAACGTAATATAATATAATTTAGTTAATTAAAACTATCAAATGTTAGATTAGTACATTTTAATCTCATTTTATTAAATCTCATCATGTTTTAAATTCATAAACTTGTTCCATATTGAAATTTTCAGGTTTTTTGATATTATTGCTACAAATCAAAACTTTTTCTTTTTTTTCACTTATCTTTTAGCTTTGGCCTGCACTTTTAGCAAGGCATCGCCTTTGCCACTTTACTCTATTATTAATTTAATTATTTATAAGTTATTTATAATTGAAAAGGATGGCTCTGATTAAATTTCCTCACTAATTCATCTCTAATGGCTATAGCTTGTTGTTAGTCTAACCAATATAAGTTTAATTCTTGATTTTATTTTGACTATTGACCATGTTTTTAAGGTACTCAGAAGCTTGAGTGCCAATTATGCCTAGGAAGCATTTATAATTTATTATAGGAAATTGATAATTTTAATCAAAAACTTAATATATTAAAAAGTATCTTATAGATTAGACGCAGGTGGAGTCAGATCACTCACATAAAATGTAAGTTACAAAAATCATATCTTTAATTTTTATTTTTTAGTGGTCCTGCCTGGTAAGACCTCAGGTGCAGCTAGACTGGGGCTTCGTTAGACAACAGAGAGAGAGGAGACTTAGAAGACTTTAACAATATTGATGATGAAGATGAAGACGATGAAGAAGAAGATTAAACTATATTAGAGATATTTCCATTTTTAATTAGTATAATAAGTTTTAGTTTTAATGTTAATACAATAATTACTAATTTAAAGTTTTCATAATAACTCAATTTATGCATGATATTAGGATCAACTTTCACCTCCTTCAATATATATTAGATCTTAAGCTCATACATTTATCGTGTTTAAATTTTTTTATATTATTAAAACTTTAAATTATTGAAGAAAATCTTTTAGGAATCTCATTGTAGTGGCTTTGTATTTTGGGAGGCAGCAACCCTCTATTTAACTTAATCATTAGTAATTCTTACTTTGATATTTTAAAAAGGTTTACAAATCTTACTTGGAGCTGAGTCTTTCATATCACATTCTGGCGTCAACTGTTTGGGTATTTGAATTTTAGAATTGCCAGGCACTTTCCATTCTTAAAAGGTTTAGTTTTATTCTTTAATGATTTAATATTATCTAATTTGATTTAATTCCTACTAAATACCCATGTATTTTTAAGTAAAAACCAGTAAAAATACAATTATAGAGATTAATTTTTTAAAAAAATAAAATAATCTTACAAAATTTAACAAACTCTTATCACATATATTATTAATTTTATGGAATGTATGATTTTGTAATTCTTTGATAGGTTCAGGTTTTTCTGACATTTAATTGAAATTATAAATTAGATTAATTAAAAATTAATTAAATTACATCAACCTTCGCCACATTTAGAAATATATGGTTACAACAATATAATAAGATATTAATATTTAATAATTGTAAAATTCTTGAATCTTTAGATTATTGGTATTGATTTAAAAAAAACTAATAATAAAAAGTATAATTATTAAAAAACCCAGCATGTGTCACCACTATAAATAAGTGACTGCGGTTGAATATTTTATAATATAAATATATTAAAATGATTAAATTATCGTAGAATTATACATTAAAGTTAATAATAATTAAATCAATCTATAATACTAGCATATTAATCTCATTTGTGTTTTTTTAATCTTAAAAACTTCATTAATAGTCAATTTAAGCTAATAATAACAAAGAATATAGAATATTAGACTATAACACAGTAGTCTAAAGGATTTTGACGAATTCAAATTTACTTTTAAAAAAATTCAAACTTGGTGTCAACAGTTAAAGAAGAACCAAGATACTGTTGAAAAACTTAAATACTTAATTATTTACGATAGCTGCAACAAAGTCTCTGATGAGATACAGTTCACATAACATTCCAAAAAAATATAAAAAATTTAAAGGGAAAATTTGTAATAACTCAAAATCAAGGGCAAAAGTTACAATTGTAGCATTTAATAATGTGATTTCGAACCTACCAAAGATTTAAGCGTTTTAATTAATCATTATTAAAGTCATTCAGAAGCTGAATTAATGTAAATAAATGTCAAACCAAAAGTAAGTCTAAAGATTTAATAATTATTATAATTCGATATTTTTAAGGGAAATATGCTTGATTAATACACTGACAGCATCAGCATTAAAATTTATAATAGAATATTATTTAACTTTTAAGATTATAAAGAAAAATTTAATAAAACAAGAACAGAAATTAGAATGTTAATCTTATTTACTAGAAAACGATTTAGAATAAACAAATACTGTACAAAATAATTTGGAATATTAGGGATTAATTAAGAATGAAAATTATAACAAGCAGTTATTTTATAAATAAATATTCCCAGAGTTCAAGTATATTCTTAAAGTATCGCAAATTCATAAATTAGCCATCGAAAATTAGGGCATAGTGAATATTATGTTCTAGGCTTAGAACAAGAAGTAAACCTATTATTAATTTACAAAGATTCAACAGATTCAAAAATTATTGCAATTTATTGTTTGACATCATGTTGATTTTGAAGATGATTTAATATATATTTTATATTTAAATTTAATTTACATGTGCAATCAAATTTTCAAATTTGATTGCACACAAGTCATAATACATGATTAAAGAGTCAAAGATACTTAAATTTTTGATAATTCTAATAAGGATTATATGGTTACAAAAGAAAATAGTCTTGCACCCTATTATCTCATATATATTAATTTATCATATACTTAATTTTATTTAAAATATTGTTCTTAAAGTACTAAGAATCCTTTTTAAAATTTACTATCAATCATGAATTTTTGAATTTAAAATAAGAATAAGTTAAATATAAACACAAATTTAATACTAATTTGTTAAATTAAAAGGATTAGAGTGTTCTATCATCTCAGTTTGGTAAGTGCTTCTCGGACAACTCTCCCTTTTCATTATAAATTACTAAAATTATAAATTCTTTTCTTTCACTTCACACATAATATTATAACATCAACTTTCATTATTAACATAAATTATGCAAAACATATAAATTAAACTGAAACTAGCATACACTCCTCATTATGAGAGAAAGATTGAAATTATTTAAAATAACAATTAAAAAATATTATACAGCATTTTAATTAATAATTCTTTGAATTTAAGTTGTTCGCTAGAATATGATTTTTCCAGAAAACTCAAAAATAAAATAAATGACACACAATAAAACGATGACAGTTAGTTATTTTGGTAATTAATATGCAATTTTTTCCACTTTTTATTTTGCATATATGATTTAATTATATCTTCTAATTTAAAATATCATTTACATTTCAGTTTTTAATTATTTTTACTTTATAATTTCCTAATATTTTGTATTTTATCAATAATTCTATATAGATTTAATTTTTATATTCTATCTAAGTTTTAATCCTTAATTATATTTAAATTATATTTTTAGTGTGTAATTAAATTTTCAAATTTAATTACAAACAGATTTCTAATTAAAATGTATACTAAAAAACACACAAACATGCAGTAAAAGGCGATAGACTTCTTAACTGTAACTGAGAATAATGATTATTGACAACAAGCAGCAATATGATGGGCTAGTTTCGAAATTCAAACTACTAAAAATCTTAAAAAATTCAAAATCTCAAATACAAAATTAAGTTATAGGAGTTAAAATTTATGATGATGACCTAATATCGATCATAAATCTTTGAAAATTAAAAATTGATTAAGTTAACAATAAACAGAATATAATTTCTATGTCTTATAATAAAATTAAAATGGAATATTTCCTTTGAACCTCTCTGCTTTATTTTATTTATTACACACGCTGCATCATAATTTAAACTAATAACAAGTAAATATGTATTGTACAATACTCACAATTCTTAAATAATTTGACATTATACTAATAAATTCACAACATTAATCATTTTCACATATAATGTTTTAGATGTTCATGCGAAAATGTCACTCATATAAAAAGTGCGATGGCTTAAAATCTTTGGGAAAAATCATAATTTATCTAAATATCATAAATTTGACAAAACTTAGTGCTCTTCGCTGTAAGAGATTTGATTTTGAAAGTTCGAAAATAATTAAAATAAAAAAAGACATATTAAACAAACTTTTTACAGTCTAATCATCGCATTCACAAAATGCAAATATCATTTTCATTTTTTCCCTCTTATTTATAATTTAATATAATCATTTATAATTTATGTATGTTTATTTATTTATTCCAAAAAGGTTTTACCGATTGTTTTGTATTTTATCAATAATAATTCCAATATCATATTAATTAACTTTGAAACAATTACTGGTAAAAGAATTTATAATGATTTGATAAATTTTAAATGCTTGGTAAGTTGGAAAGTTTTTAATAATTGCATAAACATGGATTTATTCATCGAGACAGATAATTTTCTTAATTGATAAGAAGAAGATTTAATAATATTCATTAGAAATTACAAATGTACAATAAAAAAAGGGAATAAATAAAAATATATCCCAAAATAAAAAATAAATAAATATGTCAACTGAATGTTTCGATAGAAAGTAGTGACGAATTTTGAGACGTGTATTCAGTAATTTTAAAAATGTTAGAATATTATGCTGCCAAGTAGAATTTCAAGTTTTTAACAGAAAAAAAATAAGAGCAAAGAAATAGTATAAAGAAGAGATGAACTTGAAAGATATGTAACTAAAGAATTAATTAATCAAGAAATTGAAACTTAAATGTTTGACTTAATCTAATGCTTTAAAAGCACTCTTAAATTGAAATACTAATTAATTTAATACAAATTTTAAAGGTCATATATATCATAAATTAATATAGCCTAGGTTAAACCATTGCTCAATTAAGCAGCATTTGCGAAGCTTCTATTTAAGAGTGCCTTAACTTTTAGTTATGACTGCTTGCTAGTTAACGAGCATTTCAATTTAGCTTATGAAAACATCAAGCATGAAAATAAATGCTAACTAAAATTCATATTGACTGCCTATGCGATTCTAAATCTTTAAAGTATTGGGAACACTTTCCATTAGACTAAATGGCATTATTTTAAAGACTTTCAACAGAGTAAAGAGATTGATTTATGTTACAATGCCATTTTATATTAATAATTTTAACTATTTAAATGATTAAAACACATGCCAATCTATAATAAAATCAAATTAATACACGCTGATGAAGCTGTATTCACCTTCAACATCTATATAAATAAGTCATGGTACAAGAAATATGATGATTTAGAAGTCTACGACTAGAAAGTAAAGGTCATATTTTATGCATATTTTTACCTGGTATTAATGAAGATTCAGAAATAGAAGTTCATGAAATCATCCCTGCTTTATAAAACGAGAATAGTACATATAGTTCTGACATAAGCCAAGAGATAAGTACGGCAAGTAAGAAATCATTCTTTTTGCTAATAATTTCTCAATTTATTAGACGATCAAGTAAAAGAAAGCTTATGAAAAGTTTAACATAAATCCTGTTTATAACGTTCCTTATAGTCCTTAATTTAATGGAATTGAATTCTACTGGAGTTAAATCAAAACTAAATACAAAAATACTGCTACATCACTTTTATGCATGACTTGACTAAAGATACAGTTGATTTTATTCAATGTTGCTGTTAGAGAGTGAACATAGATAAGAGAACTGTTAGTGCGATAGAACATAGAATTATATTTATAAATAAGTGTTAGATTTAAGCAAATTAAAATATTCACATATTAATGAGCCTGGCTTACTTAGGCCTATATTTCTTCTCTTAGCGCCGGCTCCTGCATCTATTTATATTCATTTAGTTTTTAGACATATTTAGATTGTCTCTTGATCAATTCATGCGAAATCTACGGCTTTCTCTCTCTGTGAACTATTACATTTTCTTTCATAAAAAATATACCAGTTCTAGTATTCACTCCTGAGTTATAATTCAAAGCTTACTGAAGAGGTAAGGATGCTTATTAAGCTCAGAGAGCAATGCTTAGCTAATTAGTATGCCTTGTTATTTTAATCTTTTAATCATCAAGAGAAATAGAGAAGCTTTTTTATAGCTCCTCCAATTATTTCTCTGTGATAATCTCTGTTGAAGTATCAAGAATACCAAAGAAGAAGCTCCTTTCTGGAAGCTTGTTAGAGAGTTATTTCTTAGTAGGAAGGTAAAATATTGACTCTTAATCTTTCATCGCAACCTTAAAGAGATTAGAAACTGAAATTTCTGGGTAGTTTTGAATCTCAATAAATTTAATGTCATTTTTTTGAAAGCTTTTTTTCTAAACACAGCATAGTTTTAAGAATAATATTTTTATACCATTTAAAGTTGGAAGAAATAAACCAACTAGAGTATTTATTTAGATATAAATTGTATTATTACCATGTAGAAAGAGTTATTGATAGAGATATTCTTTGCTCCTGAATCATGATATCATTTCATAAGCTTCAAATTCTTCTAATTAAAGTACTTTAAGATTACATCCTTGTTCCTTCTCTTTTTATTTAATTTCATATTTTAAAATATAGTTCTGGATCATATTGTTTTTAAATTCACTTTTAATTATGGTTATCTTACAGGAGGTCAACCTGCAAAGATACGTGGAGAAAGTTTTCAGAAGCTGTAACACTCTGCAGAGATGGAG
The DNA here is from genome assembly GCA_000711775.1 of Oxytricha trifallax. Classification (NCBI taxonomy): domain Eukaryota; phylum Ciliophora; class Spirotrichea; order Sporadotrichida; family Oxytrichidae; genus Oxytricha; species Oxytricha trifallax. The sequence continues at coordinate 67,298 of ARYC01003719.1, forward strand.
CTCCATTTTAATCATTTTAGTTCCATTAAATTATTAAAAAAATTGGTTAAATTTATACAGTTATGGTACTAAATCCGTTTAAATTTAATTGGCACCATTTTAAAAGTACCAAAACTTAATTAGTAGCTGGTTTTAATCTAATAAGGTTTTAATGTAAAAGTTTCAAAATTGCTCAAAACCTATTGTTACCAGTACAAACGTGATTTTATTCTTAGTTTGTACCAAAATCAAAATTATTAAGTATGAATTTAAAATATTTATAGTTATAAACTAATAATAATTATAATTTTTAATACCTCAAAATCAACCATTTTTGCTGCAATGCCAAATCCTCTGCATAATTTCTATAACTAGAAAGCTTAATAAATTTTAATATTGCTAAAATACATTTGAATCGGGAAATTGTTTAAAATAAAAATATAACTGTAAGCGTAATTAATATCAACTGCCATGTTTTTGATTAATCTATACTTTTAATTTGGATTACTTTTATAAAAATTTGATTCAGTTAAACTGGTTTATTGGATCATTGGATCACAGAATGTAGTATAAACTGCCCTATAAATAGATGATTTAACTAGATTAGATTACTCAAAATTGGATCATTTGATCACAAAAACAAGGAATGAACCAATAATCTAATAATCCAATGTACCAATGTGCATTTTAATAAAACAGATTTAATCTGAGCCAAATTGGATCACTATATCAGGAGATAAGAAGATATGTATTAGAAGTTGTTATTATTAATCTTAATAATTTAGAAGCCTCAATCAGAATCGTCGCCGTCGTCGTTGTTGTCGATAGTAGTAGAACCATCGAATGTCTCACTTGCTTTTCCTGGGATGTCTCCATCGCTCAGTAACCGCTAGTAGAAGTATTAAGCTAGATGAATCGCGGTGAATGGGAACGGCTTTCCGGAATCTCTGATGTCCTTTTATAGTTCTATTAGCGTGATCCTGGTTAGGAAGGCCTCTGTATTAATCTCCGACATACTATTGAAAGGCAGGCTAGTAGATGTGATATAAACCTGGCACCGCTGATATTTGACTTCCGGATCCTCAAGCTTGCGGTTGATGGGGTATCTCTCTCCTTCCAGGAAGCTCTTCATAACTGCGATGTTCTTTTTGCTGAAAAATTGCC